>JAPDOI010000906.1:0-256912 GCA_029168955.1 Aplectana chamaeleonis
CTTGCAGCTTCTTCATGCCGGAACTGGATGAAATTTTTTCTGAAAGGTAGTAAGCAGCATCGGTTTTCTAAATGCTGCATCTGAATCCCATTTTTTTAGTTCTAAGAAGAATCATTAGCAATGCTGATGATTGATATGAGTGAGTGTGGAATATGTGGGGCTTCATTCCTGGAGTATCGCTCCAATGTTGGCCATTATGGATGTTATGCGGTCGTTAGGGTTGTAATTAATGGCCGCAAAAAAAAGCAAACAAGGAGAGCCCGGCAGGAATAATTTCCTTTTTATTAGTTTCTGGAAGAGACTGCTAAAGTAATGCAAAAGAGGATTAGCAGCCTGTCAGAAACAGGAACTCTCAGCCCAAACGTGGATCTACAAAATGGCTATCAAAGTCAGTGATCAAACTAAAGACCGTATCCTACATTTTTCAAACCCTTTCGCGTGTATTCGGTCTCTTTATCGGATTTAGTCCAGTGATTGGACCAGGGGCGATCATCGCGGCTGGCCATGTAGCGTTGACGACACAACCGGCCAACGGAGTTTTGATCGCAATCTACTTCCGCAGCCCCGTCCACTCGCTAGACAAAATTCTACAACGAAATTACGTGAGCCCACGAAGTAGAGGATGATAGCAAAAACACTTCAAGAAACCCCTAAATTTCATAGAAAAGTCTTCGTAAAGGCTCTTTTGAAGCATTCGATTAGGGTCAATTTATACGACTATTTTGTGTGTTTAGTGCAGTAGAATTCGGAATGGCGGAAACGACTCTGCACTCCAAGCTTCTCAGTTATCCTCTGTTTCGCAGTGAGATTTGTTTCCGTTTATCGCGTGCTTCTGCGAGCATATGCTGCATCTCCTACCCCATACTTCTCTCTGTCTCTCCCCTCGCTACGCACAAGCGCCCAGAGGTACACAGTGAATTTGGCTAATGGACAGAGGATAAGTAACTTCCTTTTGTTTCTTCCGCCGCAAATTCTCAAAAGACTAGAAATTTTCAATACGGATGCTTTGATATAAGGATTTTTCGAAATGAAGAGTATTCAGCAGATCGACAACTAATCCCTGGGTGGACAACTCTTCCACCTTGTGAGCGGGCTGATCCGATGTGTAAACTGATCAACGCGATTTTTATCAATTTGCTGGCCGATTTCGTCGTTTTTCCTTCCTTGCTCCCTTTAGACGGACACAAAGCTCGCGTGCCTGCAAAAAAAAAACAGAAAAAAACTTCTCGGTCCATAAGTTGGGGACATATAGTCAGAATTCAACTTATGCGGAATCTATGTCATTGGAAAGTGCAGAATCTAAAGGAAGAAAATCCTTGCGACCTATAGCCGTATTCATGAAACTATGTTAGCCTCCCGGGAGGGTCTAAAGTCCGTCCGCCGCATACATCGACTGGTTCTATGTAGGTACTGAAGTTTGGAAGATACATTCCGGTGAGTGAACAAACTTGTGGGTTCTCTAATATACCGGAAACCTGCTAGGTCTCGCCCATATTTACGCGCAGCTTGAAGTGCCCGAACTGGTGCAGATTCACTGTTCGCGTAAATTCAGACACAATTTAAAATATTCATAAAATGTGTGGGTGGTATAGCACACGCAGCATTACTGAATCTGACATGATTCCACGGAACCCGTCAACGACATTCTGCTTGACAACCTTCGAGAGCTAACCGATTTGGCCGTTGGAATGAGGTCTTCCATGGGTGAATCATCCTGCTTCTCAGTGATATTCTTGTTGTCTTTCTATACATCGGTCTGGACAGAGAGCCGAATAGGGAAAAACAAGCCAATCAGCTGACGTTGTGTGGCAAATTAAGTCGACAACGAGACTAGAGGGGGTGGACAGCAGCAGCAAAGGATAGCAGACGTTTCTCACAGGTAGACGTGTGCTTACATATGCACCGGCCAGGAAGGATTAGATCAGGGGAGGTAGGCACCTCATTTGATCCATTTGTACCTAATTTGATCCATTTAAAACCAAGTGCAGACTTGATGCAAAAAATAGCCTGCATACCAAAAAGAAGAACCGTTTCTGCTGAATCCAGAACCAAAATGACTTTTTCCAATGAATGGTTTGAGAAACCTCAAAGGCAATGTTCACAATATGAACGGTTTTTATTTCTTACTGGAAACCGAATGTACCGAAGTCTAATGCAGTAATAACAGCGGAAAAGCGGCTAAAAATGAGCCATAAGTATACCTGTACGGCCCTCAAACCTGGTTGTGCTATGCCCGCCCCGCCCACTGCCTCAACGGTCAACAAGGAAATAGCTGGGTTGGGCATAGCGCACACAAGCTTAGGGGCCACATAAGACTATATATGGCTCGTTTTCAGCCATTCTTTCGCCATTTTCGTTGCGATGCAGCCCGGTTTATTCTATTCTCGGTGAAAACTGGAAGAGCGATAAGGACGAGGATATTATCTGGTCAGAGAGCGTCACAACATAGCTAACAATTCCCTGATAATATGTAGAACATTCACCATGGGACCGCAGCAATTAGGAGCTAAACAGACGACTAATGTTTTTGTTGATGTCGCTGCCGCGGAATCCAAATAAAATAACGAACCAGCCGTATTCGCTACAATCAAATATGCAAATGCTTGCTGTTCAACACAGAGGGTGGAAAAGAACTTTTCTTTCTCGGAACTCGAGTCTTTTGCAGAAGTGCAGATTCTCAAATTCACGCTATGTAGAATGCATTTTGCTCATGGAAATATTCATGTAACTCTAAAGATCCATACCTAATTGCAAATGACACTAATGGATTTATATGAAGATTTGATATATTTAAGCAGTTTTGATAATAGCAGGCATTTTTAATGGTACAGTAACCTTCAAATCTTTTGCGTGTGAGCCCAAAAAAAGCCGTTTTCTGGGTCTTCTTCTCTTTAGTCTGCTCAAAATATATATGGAGAGATAATTGGAATCGATATATAGAGCTCTGTCTCTCGGAATGGTACATGGCTTACTCTTGAACGAAGTACTTCGGCAAAAGTAGGTCTACTAACACAATCAACGACACTGGGAGTTGAGGCAGGGATGAGTGAATTTGTCCACCTGGCCACGCACGAATGCTCTTAAGTTCTCGATGCTGATTCCAAACATATCTTTAGATTCTCAAATCGAAAATGTTGAAAAAAGTTGTGACAAAAAAGCACGAAAAACGCTTTTTCGTGTTTTTTTTTCTCACCTAAAACGCGAGAGGTATAGCCTGTCCTGTTTGTGTTCTTCGTAATTATTAAGCAGAAGCTGAGCTCGTCTTCATGTGTTCATGTAGCTTCTTCCCGTATCTTGTCAGGTTTTATTCTTTCAACCCTTTCACAGTTCTATGCGCCTTATCGCGTGCATCTGCGCGCGTATGCTGCGTCTCCTTCTTTACCACACTTTCTCGCGGTCTCTCCCCTCGCGCCGCACAAGCTCAGGAAGGAACAGAGAAAAAAATTGGCACAGAAGTAGAGGAGACGTACAATACAATCGCCAAGTTTTGTAAAACCGGGGAGCATTTGCCAAACTTGGCAAAAAAGCGTCCGATGCATGTAACTTTTTTGAACCAAGACGTCTTTGGATTCTGAAAACGCTATCATATTCATGGCTCGAATTCCTACATAATAATGTGCATTGTGGACCGAATTTTTCTAAAATAGCTTTGTTTTTGAGTAAAATTGTTTTTGCGGTCGTTTCACAAAGACGTCGCGCGCGGCAAAGTGCGGCGAAACTTCGAGTAGTCATTGTACAAGTAATAGAAGAGCAATCTCTACGTTTTCATCGTGGATTAGATGGGAATGGGGCTATCTCGAGATCTGTGCAGATTGAATTTTCAAAGTCCTCCATTTATCGGTGTGGGGCTTTCGCAACTAAAGTCCGACTTTTCAGGAAGCACCCGAGAATGTTTAATGAAAGATTTCGAAAACTCAATCTGCACAGATCTCGAGATAGCCCCACTTTCATTCAAGTCATGGAGAAAACATAGAGATTGCTTCTTACTCGTGCAATTACTAAAAGTTTCGCCGCACTTTGCCGCGCGCGACGTTTTTGTGAAACGACCGCAAAAACAATTCTACTCGAAAACAAAGCGATTTTAGGGAACTTCGGTCCACACGGCACATTATTATGTAGGAATTCTAGCTGTAAATATGATAGCGTTTTCAGAATCAAAAAACGTCTTCGTTCAAAAAAGTTACAAGCATCGGACGTTTTTCTGCCAAGTTTGTCAAATGCTCCCCGTTTTACAAAACATAGAGCGGTTAGCAGGTCGAAGTGCGACGTCACCTCCATCGATGCGCATGGTTATCATCCTATCGCATCGCGCGGCGATCCAACTCTAAAACAGGCTTTAGGGACCGAGCAGAGTAGCATGGCGGGGCGGCGCAACCTTATGATGGGCTGCCGTGCAAATTCATGCCGTTTTTAGAACGCCTACGAACGCGCCTTAAGATGTGTTCAGGTTAAAAAGGGCGATATGCTGCTCGTCATCAGAAACCCATTAGCTTGAAAGCACTTAGATCCTCCTTGCATCTCTTTAGTGCTTCATAGATTCTGCATTTCCAAGAAAACGACAAACAAACCGAGCCTGAAATCATAGTGCAAATCACGCAATAGCGAGCAGAATGATTGTCTAGCTTTCATAGGTACTTCGTTGTAAAGATTGTTTTACAATGAAAGAAAGTCCACAAAGGCGAAATCCAGGGAAATTTTGAAGTGTGCTATTTGGTTAAAGTCCATTCTTCATTATTACCACAATAAATCTTCAAACCCGCACTGAACACATGCGAAGTCATTATTTCTTCTCCTGATGTCGTCAAGGCTATTGACCTTTCATATTTTCCAGCTGATACCAGAAAAACCCTCAATATCCCGCGAAAGAAAGAGTTTTGCAGTACAAACACAATTATTGAATGTGTTTGCGGAAGCCAAGCACTAAAGCGAACGCTCATGGTTTTTCCGAATATCAGAAAAAAACGTTATGTCGTTTGTTCCCTTCCACGTACACAGCTTTAGGGCTGAAAAATTGCATTCGTTATGGCGTTGCTATGCGTTGGCGACGGCCCATTTCGCCAGTTGCCTGAGGAATGAGAACAGGGCTTCGATCGCTGACGATGTAACGAGGGAGTTTTTCGGCCTGCCGGGACTGGCTGCAGCAAATCCTTTTTTGGGGATTAGTTTGACATACGAAAACAAAATGCTTATGTACACTGGGGAGCAACAATTCATATGGAGGAGTTCGGCAGTTCTGGTCAAACCCTGATGGACCAGAAAAGAAGTTTCTGAAGAGCTTCGGATTTGTTGAATTTCGACACTACATAGGCTGCGGTTAGAGGGGCATACGCTTCAACGGTACATTCAAGCAAGAAGATTCTGAATGCGGAGATATATGACCGCAGGTCACCGGCCGAGATCGAAGTGTCAAACTTCTTTATATGTACATGCCCCGGACTTGATTCAAATTTTTTAGGGGCAATATGATATAACTTGGTGGTCATTTTTTCTGCTAGTGCAATAACTAATGTGTGCATTGTCCGTGTCGCTCCGTTGGGAAGCCGCGAAGCTGCCTGGCGGGAAAAGTGGCACGATGGAAAACGAAGAAATGGTGGGTACTGATCGAACGGATACGCGCCCAGTAGCTGCATGCCGCTTCCTATTTGAATGACACGGACTATTCCTCCGCATAGAATGAGTTTTTTCCTAAGAAAAAAAAATCTAGTCTATTCGATAGCATAATTTTGAGAAAGATTTTGTGGAGCAAAAACAGCTGTTCTATAGCAAATGGTATATTGAAGGACAGAGATTGATTGTCTCGGCTTTCGGCTATAGCCGCAGCCTGATGAAAAGCCTCAGGCCAGTATGGGCCATCCTTAAATGTCGACCACGAATGGCGCCCAAAAACCGCATTGGGAGTAAGCAGATGTGGTTCACTTCAATGGTGTGGAACATGCGTAGATAACATACATCGGAGATTAGCGAAATGAGAATACAGAAGTTCCTTAATCGGGTTTTGGCACGAAAATTTGTTTATCGGGTATACATTGGATCCGACTCATTTCGGAAAACTGAAAAAGCTGTTTTACTCTTCACAGTCAACCTAATGATTGAAGAAAACATTGCTTTCTAATCGAAACTCATAATAACATTCACGCGAGGACAATTTTGTCGTCAACTTCATATCCGTGTTCGTAAAATGAAGGTTATTTGAAATGACTCGGATATCCTAAAAAAATCGGATATTTTAGAATTTCTTGTCACTGAATCTCCTAGTTACTTAAAAGTTTTGATGATTCTGCCTTTTTAGTCCAGATACATCTAAACGTTAACCTTTCAGTTCAGGATAAAGCAGAAAAGAGCGATTTCTGCAATTATCCTCAATGAGTCGGATCCAATGTATATTATCGGGTACAGGAAGACGGGTTCGAAAAAACTTATGACGCTCCGAAATGAGGTTCCCGTAGCGCAAAAGGGGCAGAATTTGTAGTTATTAATGATTAGATTATTTTTGTGCAAAAAGGTGGTTAACGAAACCCCGCCGCAACGGAAACTCCATGTAATGTCAGTCCGAATGAGACTATTCGCCCATGCGGTCGGCGTGCGTGATCAGCTGCCGTCGCGGAGGCCTTCTTCGACCTTGTAAATCGATCAACAGTAATATCAGACGATAGTAAATAATAGCCCAGTCAGCTGTTTGCTGCCGTGGAAAGGCTAATCCGAAAAATGCCTTCATGGCGTTTGCTCAATATGCGTGCCGACCGCGTGGATGGACAGACTCATTCAGACAAGCTGTCCACGTCCGTCTGCAGATCTTGCAGACTCTGATATGAAACTTTCAGGAATGTAAGGAAATGCGAAACGCGAAAATCCGCTCACCCATGCATAAAACGATTGGTGCTCCCTGAGTGGACCCTGCTCCAGCAATGTTCAACAGATGACATTTTTAACATATGTGACTGCATAAATGTGATTTAAAAACCTTCGTTCGGAAAGTGATTAAGTTATAATCTATAGATTATTCGTCTACAGCGTAACTCTGTAAAAAAAACAACCCTAGATTGCCTGATTTAGCGGGAGCCGTCGCGGTGTGCCGATATACAGCTTCGGGATCCGTTTGGCTCACACCCTTGAAACATATTTCTATCGATTTGATAGGTGAGAAGTCCTTGTCAAAACTTATCTGACACGTTATCGGTGAGAGCGATCGATATGATTTGTATAGGAGCCTTTTGGTTCCCCGAAGCTATATACCGCTGCTCAGCCGTCGCGTCGCGGCATACGCTGACCAATACCAGCACCTTCACGCTATCGGTTAGATATTGTCACCAAGCGACCACGCGCGCTGGTTCTCAGAGCAGCTCCAATTCAACCTCCACTGCTGATGAGGGTCGCAAAAAAGTATATCTTTGACATGCCTTTTTTAGAGTTCGATCGCCGTGCGAAGCGATAGCATGACAATTATAGGTATCGATCGTGATCGCGCTGCACTTCGACTCTAATTCGAAAAATACTATCGCAGTGAGCCAGGGTGGGGCTGAGAGACATCCAAATCATTTATCGACTTTTCAGGTCGGCATCGTGGAATGTCGCAATCTATGCGAATTGGTTGTGTCCCGAGATGGACAATGCCTGCTGGATCCGTATGTGAAATTGCAACTTCTTCCAGGTAACTTCAAAGTGTTCTTGTAACTCTTTCCGCGGAATGCGCAGAAACTGTTTTGGCCTAGATTATAAATCCGACGACGCGCGACAATGCATATTGGGCATTTTGATTTTCGATTGACACGTATGCTAAACACTGCTTCGCATCGCGGGAACTATGGGTCTGGCCTTTTGGATCGCGAAACTTTTCGATCGAAAACCATAACCACTCCGTTCCCACTTGTGCCACGTAAAGCCTACCCGAATGAGATTGCCGGCCCACGAGGCCGGCGCGCGTTTTGATCGGTCGTCGCAAAGGCATTTTCCGGACCTGTGGATCGATAAGCACGAATATCGGGCGAATAATTAATAATCGCCCAGTCGGCTGTGTCTCACAGTCTTGTCAATCGTGGGCAGGGGCGTCCAGAAAATCCTGACGGCAGCTCGACACGCACGCCGACCGCGTGGGCGGGCAATTTCATTGGGACAGACTTTAGCTGTGTTGCAGCTCCAATATAGAATTTTGTGAACGATAATAATTTTGCCAACCAAAAGTATGTACGCGATTACAGAACGTGAGCATCGTGTGAAGACCCGCATTGTTCGCTCCACGACGTCACCACAGTATGATGAACAATTTACAATGTACGGCGTGACTAGCGAACAGATCACACTCAGTACTTTGCACTTCCAGGTGAGTGCGAAATGTATTCCATGATGCCATTTGGCACTCAAGTACACAGTTATTAAACGCTGATTAAGGTGAAAGGGTGTTTTGCATTACCCCCTAGATTACTGCGAATCAGACATTATAAATGATGCAGAGCTCATCCTAGGTAGCAATCAGAGCTTAGCGAAGATGATGCTTACCTGCGGGCTAAATAAGAAGGGAGTAGAGTCACATATATTTATGAGGCTAAATTATGGAGATACGAGAATGGCATTATCGGCCTTACATCGATTGCCATTCGAATCGCCTTTGGCACTTTTGAAGTGAAATTTGACAATTTTATGATCCATTTCTGCTTTTCCCTACCCAATATACGGGCCGCAGGATTACTTGAGTCACATTTTCCGATTGCATTACCTTTTTCCTCTACCTTGCCCGACGTTAGTCATTAAAGTGCAATTCCCCCTTGCATCGTTAATTGAAATTCTTTCACAAACGGTAATTAACGGTGATGCGCGTGCAGGAAAAACAAAATTTGTTCTACAATTCAGCATAATTGATAGATTTAATCATATTCTCTGCATCCTTCTCAGCGCTTCGACTATCAGCAGATTTGAGAGACTGGATAAGCATGCACCGTGAGGACAATAACACAAAAGCGTGCAAGGCGGTCAAAATACTATAGCCATGGAATGTTTTCTTTAGTGATGGAACTTGAAATGTGTAGTTTTTGATAGCAGATTATACTCTCGTAAAAAATGCGAAAACGCTTTATCAAAAAAAGGCTTCCTGGGATCACATAATGAAGTGTGAAAGATCTTTTGAAAATATTTGTTGAGAATTATTTTATTTTGGGAAGAAGCTCGTTCGCAAGTCACTTGTTTGCAGGGCAAATTGGGTTTACAAAGTACATATTTATACAATCTTCTCTAATGAGCTGTTTGTTCACAATTTACACGATTTTTCCCCCTCTCTCTTATTCATGGAATCTCAAATTATCGCATGCCGCAAGTAAACATTACTTGATTAGACAACGGTTATTTGTTGATTCCTTCACGGCGCGTTTTATGTTGATTGTCATGTTGTTCACACTTCTCAAAATACTCTGCCAGCGCGTAGCTTGATGCCTCACACGGAAACCGGAGTTGTCCAGGGTTTCGGAGGCAGCTAGTCTAATTTTGACCCGAGATTTTACGTGAATTACGGAAAGTTTAGCCTCCGTTGGTGAAATTTTAGCTACAGCGCCCGCATACTCTACGTAAATTCTCGCTACGGCACCCGCGTATTCTACGCAAATTCTCGTTACAGCACTCGGTCGACGACCCAACCAGTCTTGATCCGTACTACAAAGGCGATCTCAGCTGCGATCGACAGCATCGCCGTTTCTTCCCCACGGCCTGCCGCATCCCAATGGTCAAAATTATCCTCATCATGGTTTCCCAGAGAGCGACACTGGGTCACCCTCCACGGCCAGGCACAGAGTGTCGAGTAATCACTCAGTGAGATGACTGGACCGACACTGTAAGAACGGCATCCCTGCGTTCCGCGTAGCCAGCGCAGGTTTATGATTGCATTTCAACACAGACTGTAGCGAAATCCTTAGATTCTCGCCACAAAATTATAGCGAGAATATACGGGTTTAGCGACAGAGAGATCAATGTATCGAATTTAGCCTTCGTTTTTACGAAGAATATGCGTAGAATTTGCACCCTTGTACCGTCGACACAAGAATATGCGGGTTTTAGCTATCGTAGCAAACTCGGCGCCATATGATATAGCATAGGTGCACCGAGTTGGCGCCAACCTTCAACAGTGAACGCAAAGTCTCTTCACGATCCACGCCGATGTTAGCTACGCGTTGGCAGAGTACATCC
Organism: Aplectana chamaeleonis; assembly: GCA_029168955.1. Classification (NCBI taxonomy): domain Eukaryota; kingdom Metazoa; phylum Nematoda; class Chromadorea; order Rhabditida; family Cosmocercidae; genus Aplectana; species Aplectana chamaeleonis. The sequence continues at coordinate 10,168 of JAPDOI010000906.1, forward strand.
GACATGGTGACTGAAAAATGTCGAAAGAAGGTGTTAGAAGGAGAACAGGACTACCTCACGCATATTTACTACAATCGTAATCGTTAAAATTTACTGGATTATGGAAAAGCGTGGGGCTTGAATCATCAATTGAAGGGAACCAACTTCCGAAAATAAAATTCATACCCGTAATCAAACTGGGTAACAAGGGATCCTCGCGTGGCTATCCTCGCAATTTCGAAGGAGAGGAGTCTTTTTTGGTCAATTCTGGCTCTCTCTCTCTCTATCTCTATCTCTATCTCTATCTCTCTCTCTCTCTCTCTCTCTTTCTCGCTCTGAATCTGAATCTGAAATCGGATTTTGCTGCGGACATTGCGAAAAATGTTATAGCCTTTCAAATTTCATATTTCCTACAGCTACGCTAAATGTGGGGCGGTAGTAATTTGGCTTAATATGCAACTTAGATCTTCAATTTGAGTTGCATCTTATCTTTAATCTTACACAAACTCAAACATGCTGGTTGTGACCTGGGAATGCCCTCATGAAGCGCCAACTCTTAATGAGCAACTCTGTTCCAAATCAGCGACACTTCATCATCAAATTTATGGATGAGACTGATTGGAAACATCAGCGACAGGTGGCTGTCGCTGATTGCAGATGGCCAGAGCACACGAAATAGTGCGGCGGCAAGCGAGACACATAGATTTTTAATTGGACCTGAGCAAAATGTCCTCCGAGTACATTTAAAACTCCCGTTCAAATTTTAAGACGGAGGTAAACCAAGACAGTTAGAGGTGAAACAAGACCATTTCCTTTTGAGTTAAGCCTAGTTTATCAGTTTTCGATTACAATACCGGAGCTATATTTTGTTAAAACGAAGGAAATTGAATCAATTGGTGAAAAAGGGTTGGATTTCTCGAAAAAGGGAATCTTGTCGCCTATTCAGTTTTATCTTCAATTTTTTAAAACCTAGGCGTATTCAAGGTTTAAATTGCCATTTTTGGATATGGCTTGCGACCACTTTTTCCCCGGAATCGCTTGGCTTTTGAGGTGAACTCCGTTTGCAATCAATGCACTGAAACGTCGCGCGCGCCGGACCTGCGGCAAGAATCATCGCGCGCGCCATACCTGCGATGCAGCGTTTCGTATCAATTGCACAAGTAATCGAGAAGCATTTTCTATACTTTTTTCCCTGAATTGAATGGCTGGGCGAAATTCAACAGACGAGAATTTCTGGACTTTCTAAATCTTTCAGCTAATGTGCTAGGAAACCATAGTGAAAAAGAAGACATTTCTAGTACCAATAGGTATCTTCACATCGCCCTATATGTACTTAATTTATCGAAGGAGCATACGAATCGATTCCGTAATGCATGAACATTTAAAACTCAAAGTTTGGAATCGTTGGGCCGCCGTCGTCGTTTTAGCAGATCTATTGCAGGGAAAGAAATCTGCTGCAATACTAAAAATTGCTCTAGCAAAGTTGGCCTAAAAATTGGGTAACATATTGTACAATACTATATTAAAAAAACTTGAGAAAAAATTCAAATCAGGAAACTAACGAGAATTGGACTGTTGTTTGCCCCAAGTAGGGCTGCCCTTTTTTTTCAAAAGGTGGCTACTGTAATTTGGCTTTCTAAAATTGAACAGGACGCGACATTTCAATGATAAGCAAGCAAGAAAAAGTTCCATTGGATCTCTTTATTATTCGAAAATTAATCAAGAATTCGGCTTTAGTAGTCGAATAAAACTTTCAGCCATTTTGGAATTAAACATAAGTCTGATTTTCGAATTTAACCGTCAATTCAAAAAAAAATCCAGCGGACTCCTTCGGAGCTGTCATTCACTAAAAATATCCGGAAGAGCAGTTTATTCGAAAATTCTTAAAGGTTGTTCAATTCTTTGATTCAAAATCTTCGAATGCTCTTTTTAAGTGAGCGATCTCCCATTCCGCTAATACAGGCAGTGGATCGAACCCCGGCCGTGTAGTTGTCATGCATTGCCTTCATTGGCGAATAATCTCATCCACTTTATCAGCGAGAGACTGTTGGGCGCAATGGCGCAGTGCAATGTCGCGCTGCTCTCGAAACATCGAATGGATAGGTGTGGTTCGCAGGCAGTCAACTCTGCTAGTTTTGCCAACAACTTGACATGTGCTCATTAACATTGCGATGGTTCTTCATTTGGACAGTCATTACCTCCACATTAATGGAATATGCTCATCACTCTTAATTCTGACTCAAGGCCAAATTACTACCGACCGTGAAGTTTTCGTGGATAAATTTGGTTCACCATTGTCAGTAAAGGGTTATTTGAGATAATGAGCTTGAATACTGTGTCGGTTTCTTCCTTTTGAAAAGAATAACGCTAGGGATCTATGAGTTACAGATACTAAAAAGACTAGAAGCCTCTACATACTTGTTTGTTGTGCGCGTTTTTTATTCAAGTGTATGGTTCTAAAAGCGTTTCGGAGAAGGGTTTCAGATCTGACTCAAAATTCCCCTATGGGGTCTCCTTGGGGAACTGATCACGAATATGATGTTCACATGACAGTTTCGAGAGTATTCAATACCATCGGGGGAAATTTCGACGGCAAAACGCGATATTCGACGATTTCCAGAATGGTTCGATAGATGAGACCCAAAATTTTTCTGTGGGGATTACCTGGAGTGCTGAACACAAATCTGCATCCTTTATCGATTTTCTATAGAATACGGTAGGTTTCAGTGGGTATACTGTAGCTTTGTCACAGTCTCTGATTTGGCACAAAATTTCTCTGTGTAATTATTATTTGGGACGCTGAACACGAATTTGAGGTCCGTTTCTCGATTTTCGAATTATTCAAGCAGGTAACGCCAGTTGATGGGCATTATGCCGACCGTAACTAACAGTAACCCCAAATCTAGCGACAAACAGAGCGCAGATTCGCGTTTAGAGCCCTAAATAACCCCCAGCTGGGAGTTTTGAGACTAATTCGACAGAATTTACTGAGCACCCTAAAAATTTTCTGACGCCCTTACCTTTTCGCGCAGCTTCAAAAACGTTTATAACTTCGTTCAAAGGTGTCCGCAGCAAAATCCGATCTCATATTTGGAGACAGCGAGCCAGAATTGACCAGAAAACATTTATTATCTTTGCAATGGTGGGGATGGCCTTGCGATGCTTCCTAGTAAGGTCTGGGGCCACCACGAAACTCTGATAAAACTGAGAAAGATGTATTCCCTGTTGACTCTTTTCTTGACTTAGAATATTTGTGAATCAGTTTCGCTAAAGAGACGGTAATAACATCAAGTAAGGCTATTAAGGTTGTCGCTTTCGATCGGTACAGCCGCGACACGGTTGTCGGCGAATGTGTCTACAGGCTAGCAGATGCCGAGCTCATGCTCTATCAGGAGATGAGGTATGTATTACAAATGCCATTTTCTTGCACAATGTTCAGCCCCTCGATATTCCTCATTTCAGGGTTGAACTGGCTCTGCAGCCACGCGCGTCGGATTGCGTCGCGGCACGGGGAGAACTGCTTCTGTCTTTGACCTATCAGCCAGCTTTCAACAATCTCACAGTGGTTGTGCTGAAGGCTCGTGGTCTCAGCAGAAATGAAAATGGAACAGCAGGTTGGCTTCCTTTGAACTCTTGGCACTTCTTCAGAAAACCTACTACATGTGTAGAATGTCACAAGCACTTCATTTTGTGCATTTCTGACGTCGCCATCACGAAGCGTGAGGCTTCGTGATAGGTTCTCTGATCCGAAACTGAGTACTATGTTAAGCAGCAAGAAAGCAGTGGTAATCATTTACTAAGGTTCTATCAACATCTATGGATCTTCCCTTTACAAAGAGAGAATGCAAGGCTTTGCTGCTGTTACGTAATTGCTTTCGCTACCCCATTATTGTCAGATCATTGAAGCGTTACTACGAAATGTACAGAAGATTGTCATATCAACAATGCTAATAATAGTAGTAGCAGAAATAACAAAGATGAGCTAAGATGTGTATTCGGTCTCGTGCTTCTTTTCATTGACTCACTCGGGGTTTCACTACTTGCAAAGGGTACTCCTAGACTGTTCTGCGGTTTTAATTACCTTTTGTTAGAAAGGGCTTCTTTCTATTTGAAAAAAGAAAAGAGAACAGAAAAGAAGATTACTGTATGTAATTAGCAACGGAATCGAGTATTATCATCAACTGGAACAGGAGGAGCTTGAGGCTTGCAATAGAATCGAAGACATTATCAAAAACCGCGCCTGAATTCGTTGAAAATAGACCAGCCGGTGGCCACCTAAGAATCTGAGGAAGGTTCTGAATATTTTCGAAAGGTTCAGTCATTTTTCCAAGTAAGAACAAAAGCATAATCAATCAAACAATTTCGAAATGAAATTTTGAAGTAAGAGATCTAAGAGCTACAGTTCAGTGTGTCTCGCGCTTGCCTCTTGTTCAAAATTACGGCTTTGAATGATTTCGTAGAAGTGAAATTTATGGAACCTTCCAGAGTAAATGTTCAAGGGCAGATTACACGCACGCAAAAAGAGTTTAGATAGCGACTCATAAGAGTTTTGTGTTGAGGCAGGGATGTTCCCCAAGAAAGGAGAGAAGAAAAAAGAGAAGTACCGCACCAGAACGCGTACGAAAAAACGAACTAAAATTGCCTCATTTTAGTAGTAAAAAAAGAAGGCAGTAGTAAGGGGGGGGGGCGCTGTTTTCACCCTTTGGCGGCTCTGGATTGCTCAAATACGGCAATTTTCACTAGTTTTTACGCTTGCAATGTTCTATGCGCTACTGTCCGTACGAGTAGGAGCCCCCTGGCCGTGCGATTCTGTTGTCCCTATCAGAGCCAATCATTTATCTTCAAGCTGCGTACTGCAATAGCGGTCGCCGCTACTGCTGATCGGAATTTCGCTCCGAAAAAGACAGATTGGGCGTTTATATCTCATACACTTCTGAGAGCGTGCATACTGCCTTCATGGACAGTCTGCCCGCAGGAGCTTGCATTCGATTTTTCTTCTGTCCAGCTCTACAACTGTGCCCTGCTGAAAATATTAAGGCCTTTAAATGGCCACCTCGGGGAGTCAATTGCACCTGGAAAGGCGGATACTTGAAAAAGTCATTTATCACTGTGGGAATAGGATTACATGCAGCTGTTGAAAAAAAACTGAAAATCCGCATGGGATGAACATCAAGTCTTTTTTGTAAGTTCGGTGCTTGAGATTCGCTAGTATAGGCAAAATGACACGTTCGAAATTCTCCAGACACGTCTTCGAGTCCCTGAAGGGCAAGTACAATTCCGCCCGTATCTTTTGGTCATTGGGCGCGCTAGAGCGCCGGAGCGCGCCGTTTGGCGTCGTTTTTGAATAACTCGCTTCAAAGTGGTCCAATCGGAAAATGGGAGCCAAATTCGAAATCAGCATCAAAAATGCGATCTACTGAATGTATAAAAATTGAAAATGGAACTCAGTGGAAGATTTTGGGTTACGGTAGCCATCCAATGTCCCTCGTGTGTAAATGGAGCTGGCGTTTAAGTGTTGTTATAAGTGGATTTCCTGACGTTTTCTCGTATTTAGCACATTCATATGCCGTTTGGTTTCCTCTGTGTTTCTTCTGAAACATTTTGACAGCAAAAAAAATTAATAAAAGTTCATAAAAAAGTCATTTTTCCTAACAATTTATGGATTTTAATGTGGTAAAATCACGAAGTTCTTCTATAATATATTGACTTATTCTGAGATAAATTGCAAAACTTTGAGAAGAAATCAGACATTAAAAGTTAAACGGAAATCGCGCCTTAAAATCAGGTTAATTATTTGATTTCACATTCAAAAAAGGTAGGTATCAGAGCGCATTTCAACAACCATGAAAGGAATTCGCTTTGCAATCTTGGTTTTTCTCCTCACACGAAGAAATCATGTCCAGAATCAGCCAGTGTACGGAAATGCACCAAAAACGAACAGTTCAAAAAATTTCATTCAAAAATAACAGAGAAAACAAAGATTGCAAAGCGAATTCCTTACATGGTTGTTGAAATGCGCTCTGATACCTACCTTTTTTGAATGTGAAATCTAATAATTAACCTGATTTTAAGGCGCGATTTCCGTTTAACTTCTAATGTCTGATTTCTTCTCAAAGTTTTGCAATTTATCTCAGAATAAGTCACTATTATAGAAGAACTTCGTGATTTTACCACATTAAAATCCATAAATTGTTAGGAAAAATGACTTTTTTATGAACTTTTATTAATTTTTTTGCTGTCAAAATGTTTCAGAAGAAACACAGAGGAAACCAAACGGCATATGAATGTGCTAAATACGAGAAAACGGCAGGAAATCCACTTATAACAACACTTAAACGCCAGCTCCATTTGGACACGAGGGACATTGGATGGCTACCGTAACCCAAAATCTTCCACTGAGTTCCATTTTTCAATTTTTATACATTCAGTAAATCGCATTTTGATGCTGATTCCGAATTTGGCTCCCATTTTCCGATTGGACCACTTTGAAGCGAGTTATTCAAAAACGACGCCAAACGGCGCGCTCCGGCGCTCTAGCGCGCCCAATGACCAAAAGATATGGGCGGTATTGTACATATCATTAAATACAAAACTCAGTTGAGGGAGTTTTCGTAGTATAATACCATAAGTGGCCTCAGATCTTTTTGACTGATTCGGGTACAAGTCTACGATCTGAACTTGAAGATTTTGAGAAAAGCGTTTTCAAAGTCCTTTGAGTGGCAAACAGGTTAGAGCGCTGGAACTTATCGTGGCTGGAACAGCTAATCAATAATTTCAAGACTTCATAAGAGTTTCAGTACATATTTTAATTTCGGAACAGGAAAAAATTTTTACTGGAACCTAAAATATTTTTTTTCTCTGATGGCAACAGTTTTTTTGCAGGCACAGTACACATGGAAGGAAGAGCCGTGACCCAGTTCGACGAGTAGAGGCAACAAAAGAATTGAGGAGCGAAAGCTAAAAAAAACTCGCAATATCATAAATTTCTCGGAAGCATAGATTAAACGTGCTTCAACGATGGGGTGAACGTAGGTTACCTCGCGCGCGTCGCATCTGCGCGTCGAACTCGGCCCCGGCTCTTCGTTCGATGTGAACTGCGCTTCGAACCTCAACCATTTCTACAGACGGCCAAGAAAAATTTCGAGGTGAGCGTACAGAAGCGAGGAGCAAGCGATTAGTGGCCGGACGCTCTTAATGGCCGTATTTCCGAGAAGTACCAACGTTTTAATTGGAATTGAGTTTTTATGCTTTCAAGGCACATCAAAGAAAACATAAAATTTTTTTCGCCCCCATCTCTGTCTTCCACGGTAGCCTATTCGCTTGTGCTTGCATCCAGTACTGTTCATCAGCTTCCCTCAAGCTTTTCTCGCTATCCCATCTCCATCTTAAGTGCGTTACTTGTCCCAATTAGCTACCCATTGATGGCTTTTTCTACTGATATGGTTATTTTTGGCTTCCGCTCACCTCTACACATGCATCACATGTCATCTTTCGCTCGTTACGAGTTGTTTTCGTCACAGATCCTGCCTGACATGTACACAGGCTAAGCTTTGAAGTGCATGGAAGTCCATTCATCTGGGAAATTTAATTGAAAGCAGCGTAATTTCGAATAGAAATTGGAAATTCAAGTTTAAACAGAGGGTATGTATATGATGCATAACATTCACGTTTCTCATGAGGTCTTCTAAGGACGTCTGCGAAAATTTGAAGCTTTCAACCATGTTGGAAATACACAGTGCTCAATGGGATGCCTTTCTTAACCTCCTCCTTCATATTTTTTTTTGCGTGCAGTTATGTTCCCGCGGTTATTAATTATGGAAAGGTAAAAACAAGGTTTACAAAAACAACCCTCATTTGCCCCTACTTTCAGGATAAGTTCTCTGAAATGTGTTCTCACCAATCATTCCTGTGGGATGAAAAGCATCTTTGAATTCAAAATTGATGTTTTCATTCCCACAGCGTGTGTTCAAAGTGCTTAGACACTCCAGACATCAGAAATGTTTACACCTTTACTGTTTATGATTGCGTAAGTTCACCTAGTAATGGGATACAGTATACTCCTTGTCTATAGTACAGTGCTCAAACCGAAAAACAAATTTGAAAAAATACACTAGAATTATTTGCCTATTTTAGCACCGTAATTGTCATGTAGAAGATATCGTGGCCCATATTCAGTCGAAGATGAAAACAGAGTATTCAGCTCGCCTTCCAGTTATTATACAACATCAATGAACAAAAGGCCATGAATGAGTAACTACATGGTTGGAACAAGTAACGCGCTTAAGATGAAAATGGGATAGCCAATAAAAAACCACTGATGCATGATCATGAGCAGTCCCTTTAATAAAGTCGTGGCAGTGATGACAACAACTAGACCCAAGAAGGCCGACCCTAACCTTTTTCGTTTCTGAGAAGGCGTTTGGATTCGTTTTTTAACGCTGTTCTGCTTCTGAGGGCTACCTCAACTGTTTTTCATTCTAAGCTCAAGAACGAAGTTTGTCGTTAACAGTGCCTTCAATAAATTTCATGAATTTGCTGCACTTTCCTAATCACTCCGTTTCCATGCATACGAGGGCACTGCCGATAGATGACCTTTAGCCGTATTAGGGCTATACAGCTGGAGTTGATATCACGTTATTATCTCAGTCGTCAGTCGAATTCTATCAAAAAGGGAGAACTTTGTGTGAATGCTGGATTAATTCGTAAAGGGTGACCGCAACTCAATGGCTACATAAACATGTAGTGAATCATCGTACGCTAGGGAAATGAATTTGACTGCAAGGTTTTGATATCTCGTGAATGTCCCCATGAATACAGCCTGCATCCTTAAAAAAAATGCTGAGATAGCGTCGCTAATCGGTTCGCACGGCTTCTGAATGAGCGCTAACCCCTTTGGAAGCGTCCAAAACGAGTTCAAATGACCGTATTTAAGCCTAATTGGGCCAGAAAAGCAAGCAGTCTGCGCCCATTTCTCTCGGAGTTCCCGCCCCTCAATACGAACCCCTCCGTAAGGATTGCATGAATACGGTTTTTTAGCCAGTTCTTGATGCTTCCAACCGAATCAGCATTCTAGTACAGGCCGTAGGAGTCTGTCGGCTTCATTATTTTAGCCGAGTGGGCATGCTACTGCGTAACTCGTCCACTTCCATTCTGATATAGAAACAGCTTGTCATTTCTTTGATTGCTAGCATTTTCGATGGTTTTTTAGTCAGTTTCTAGTACAACCAACTCAAGGTCTTTGATTTACGTTATAAAGTCGAAATCATTTTTAGCGTGGAACCTTTAGGAAAAAGGTGGCTACCGCCGCGCGCCATTTCAAGCTCGCGGAGGTAAACTACTATGTGTCAGAACAAAGCTCCCACGGTTCCCTCGCGTGCGTGTTTGGTGCGAGAGGAAGACAGAGAGAGAGAGAGAGAGAGAGAGAGAGAGAGAGAGAGCAGAGGGACTGCAGAGTGAGCAACGCGCACGAGTCATGTGAATTTCTTCTTGACGCGGACTGTAGTACCCTTACCTTTAGAACTCTCTTTATGTGTGCTTTGCGGACTCGAGAGGGACAGACGACAAAAGAGAGGGAGAGTCAGAGAGAGGGCGTGGGAAAACGAGAGAGCGGCAGACACTGCCTCGACTCTGCGTTGTCGTGTTTACTGCTCTCTCGGAAGAGAGCATACAAAAGGTTTTTGCCCAGACTATGTGATTCACCTAGTTGGGTAAACCCTATTCAGGGAAATACTACGGCAACTCCTTGGCGGACACTTGTTCTTCCTGCAGCTCCATAGCATGTTCGATAGCTTTTCTGAAAATGGATCCTGTATTGCTAGAAAAACTGATGGGCGTCACATGACTGCCATATTATGATGACCAATTAGCTACCTGCGTGCATGATACCTACGTAGGTAGTTAGCTGATAGCCAGACAGCACCCGTTTTCTGTCGGGGCTGACTCAACAGCGGAATATAAAGTTGTAATAATTTGCTGCAACTGTTATTGTAGGTTTTTTGGAAAACAAACATATTTCCTCAGCAAAGTGATTTTTCCGAAGAACCCTCGAATCGTTTTTTTTTGTCTTCGAGGAAAGTCTGATAAATTGCAAGCTGAATTGAAAATGAAAGACATTGACGTCACGTTCGGCTCTAATCGAAAACGTTGACGACCGCTCTCAAAAAAAAACTGAGTGATTTGAGGAAGACTTCAGAGTACAATGGCAAAAGCGCGCATTTCGGAACAGTTAGCCGTACCGAACACCGCCCGTTTTCCGCCCACAGTTTTCTTTTTCATTACGGCGCAGTAACAAATCCACTATCTCAGTTCTATCTGGGCCAAATGAGGAGGTGGACTCAATGTGATATGGGTAGATAAAGAAAATTCTAAAATTCTCTCCCAATTTGACATACTACTACAACACTTACGGGGCTTATGCAGTTAGACTAAAATAATAATAACAACGATGGCTTTATTTCAGATCCATACGTGAAACTCTACCTACGCCGGGAGAATGGTGAGCGAATCGTGAAAAAGAAGACACATGTGCGTCGAGCCACCGTCAATCCCGTCTACAACGAATCGTTCGTCTTCGAGTTACCGGAGACAAAGATGGACAATGCCGTCATTGATTTACAGGTGAACATTCCACAGTAGATCTGATGTGGGTCTTGTTTAAGGGTCCAACAATGGGCTGCGCAGAATTTTTCGTCAGTTCGGGAGAGGATCCCCGGGTTGGTGCTTAGTTCGTGAGTAGTGAAAACAGCGGCGCGGACGAGTTCCGACAAAACCAAATTTTCTAGCCTTTGAATTCAAAAAAGAACATTGAGAATGTATTGTGTCCGGCAATCGGATATCAGCGGAGCGGTTTTGCTTTAGCTATTTTCTTTTTGCAACTACCGTGTATGAGGACGAAACCATGTGATCACAAGCAAGCATGTGTTGATCCGTATAAATATTCGTATTGTTCCATCTTCTAATGGCTCTTGAGCCTCTTATTTGGATTCCCATCTCTTCCATAATCGTATTGTGCCTGAAATTGCTGTCCTCTTAGCACAAAGTACAGCCTAGCGACTACAATGCGAGGATTGTGAGTCATACCATCTACATATCTCAATCATCCTCTACTCAGGGATCTCCACATGATCAGGTTTAATGCGACTGTAGGGTAGCCACAGCAGAAAAAAAACTTTCCTAAATTCATGCATAATGATTAATCTAGGACTTGCATCGGAAAAAATGAGGTTAAGGAAGCTTACTAGAAGAGCTAAGACACATCATGCAGCTGTTGGACTTCCATTTATTTCCACTAACGTTTTCGCTTTATCCCCCTTTCATAAGAATGTACTTTGATGTCTGTGAAATATGTGCTGGTTCACATCTTTATCAAAGAATCACCATCCTTCAATTTACAAACCCAACATTGCCCGGAAATTCTCCTGCTGCCCGATTTTTTAGCGCTGGTCCCACCAGCTAGACAGAGTCCTCCAATGTCTGCTTACATAATGGAGATGGACGCGACATCTTTTTCAAAACCCATTCAGATGAGGCGGATTTCCAATGCCATTAGGAGGCTTGGACGCTTCCAGGCTCGTTTGCACAAGTTCCAGCAGAGAACCGGCACTGGGTTTAGTGACCTCAACAGCAACCATTTGCAGGATATAAACATCAAATTCAAAATAGGATATGTATAGGTGTCGAGTTTTGATGAAAAATGTTCAATTGTGAACTACATATACAAAAGAGAAACACTTGAAAATAGTTTTGGCCTTAAGTCAGCGACTGAATTTTGGACTCTTCAGAAGCTGTGACTGTTTTCCTAATCCTCGACGAAAAGTTTCAATTGTAACGTCGGATGCAGCCCTGCAGAATCCGCTGTTTTTCACGGGAAACTTCGAAATTGCCTCGATTCAATTTGCATGCAGTGCAACAATCTAACGCAATTTCTGAGTAAAAAAAAATTTCCTTTGGGCCTCTTCTGTTGTCTTTCTTTCTGTGTCTTCTAGGCGTTGATCCTATCGGTCATTGTAGTTAGTGTGGGAGGAGCCTTAAAAACACGGAATTGCCAACGAAAATACATGGAATTCAAACCTTCAAAACCACGAAACTAGCTCACATGCATAAAAATGAAACCATTATTCCAACCTAATTCTTGAGGGGACTGGGGGACCATTTGATTAGGCGATTTGCGCTTCAAACAATCCAAACCTCATCGTGACTATCCATTATTAGTCCATTGCGTTGGGTTCCTCTTTTTGTTCGCCACTCAACTCTATCCAAACGCCCACTGGATGACTAGCCCCGATAAAGGCTGAAGGAACCTGCGATCTTTGGCCAAGGCTCTTATCCCGTTGTCTATTATTCAGAGCCATGCTGAATGAGAGTCGAATCCGAAGAGATAAGCGAATAGACCTCTCGTTCAATAGGAAAGCTCACCTCGGCCAATTGAAGGGAGCCAATATATAAGTTTCATTGTTCAATGAGCTGAAATGATAGAAGAGTAATCTTCATTTTTGGGAAAAAATCCAAGCGATTCATCCCATAATTGAATCGATTGAAAACATGACCACGAAATCTAGCTGTTTGAAACAAAAGCAACACCATAGAAATTCAGGTGTTTTAACACATCCACTGCAGACTGTTTGGTCGGCTCGGAAATTTCGGTCTAATGAATAGAGGAGGCTGCGGCAGTTGTTCTCGATCCGCGATCGCATCCTCATTGACCCGCAGTGTCGCAAATGGCACGCCGCGCGGCTCCACGCATATGTTCACTTTCCGTCTACTCGTAAGACTATATTTTGCGAAGGGACTACGTTTTGTCATGTTTGTACCAAAATTAAAGCTTTGAAAAATGGTGTCAACGTCTCAGCATATACAATCTGTCTCGAACGTGTTAAAACGCCTGAATTCAACTGTGGTTGTTTTCTAATAACTGGAATTGAGAATTTTGTTTAAAAGATTATTTCCACAGTGCTGTTGCCGGTGTATTTACACATGCTTGAGCATGGTAGGGAAGTGAAGTCAATGACTTTTTCCATAAAGTAAAACCCTCTGAAATGAGAAGTTTTGAGAACATCTCTTTGTTCTCATCTTAACAGAAAAGAGCTTAACATCTTAACAACTCGTCCACGAACTTCTCGTCGTTGAAATTCAAAATCTTTGGGGGCCATGACTCTGTTAGTAGTGAGTTCTGAGCGATTCTGTGAATTCTATAGTGATCAGCGTGAGATTTTCTACAAGATGAGCAGAAAAACGAAAAATCGATTCTGAGGTTCGACTATGCCTTTGATGAACATTACACTCGGACAGAATAACGCAGCTTCTAAGCCGATTTTCAGTCAAATTGGAGGTCCTGATAGTTGTTTAGCAATCTAACTGGCTTGAAGCTTTAAGGGAGAGTTTTGCCGGCGGTGTATACTAACGCTTCTTTTTTGTCTAAAACGAGCTCTTTCAGGTGATTAACCATGACCGTGCCAATCGCAATGACGTTATCGGCCGTGCTCTTCTGAACTTGGAGGATCAGCATGTGGTGGAAGTGCTGGAGAATCCCGGACGTCAAGTGGCACAATGGCACCATCTCGACTAATGAAAGCTCTCAGAAGGATCCTGATGATCTTTTTTTTTTGTTAACACGTGGTTTCTATTTGTTTCCCGCAATTCGTTGTCAATTTGCACATGTATAACTGCTTTTTCCACTTTTTCTCCCCCTAAAAATTACATTGAAGATCAATCTTGCCCTCGTCCTCACCACAATAGTTTGGTCCTGTGTTACGGTTATTGGTTTTTCAATGATTCTACATAAACATATACTGTATGTATTTTGAATTCGCCCCAAATCCAACTGACTCCCATCCGTCACGAAAAATTCTACTCATTACATATATAGTCTATATTCATATTTGTCATATTCTATGACTGTTTGTAATAAAAATTCAGGTGGGAGGATTTGTGTGTGCCACTGAAGATTTTGGTTTTGCACCGTTATCAACCAGTAACTTGACCACAAATCATCAATCAATAAGACAATGAGCTGGGAGAGATGGCTCGGCTTTATGTTGAGATTAAAATATTGCAGGGGAAAAACTTCCGCGACTGAGAGCTAGTCATAACAACACGTATGACCACATCGTACATTGGGTCTAGGGTACCCATGTACCCTAGACTTCGGATTTTGCACTGTTCCCTCGCGTGCGTTTGCGCAGCGAGGTGAGGGGCAGCGGGAATGGGGGGGAAAGAAAAAGCAACATAAGCGTTCTAGTAAAGGCCGTAAGAGTCTACTGGCTTCGCTATATCAACCAGACGAGCACACGCATGGAATACACATGAGTATATGCATTTCGCTCCAAAATAGGGGGATGTACGTACAAATCGGTGACCGCAGCAAGGCATGCCTCAAAGGCAGTATACAAACTCGAAAACACTGTTGAGACTAAGAAGTTAGTGGTGTCGCACGACTCGTAGTACAACGCTCGCACCACTACAAGCATTAAAACCAGTAAAAAATAAGGCATTTGAGTCATATTGAAACACCAAATCATGCAGTTTCCGCCCGTTTCTTATACAGTTCTGACCCCTCAGCATGTAGCTAATGCGGCGCTTGCCGGTGCACTCTCGAAACCAAGGACTTGCGAAAAACAATGAATTCAACCCGGAAGCGGAAAACGGATACCCTATGGTGTAAGGGAAGGGGAAAACAGAAGATTTCGAATTATCGCGCTTCGTCACCAGCGCATTGTTTCGTACCGTCCCTCCAAAAAGCCAGAAAAGGGAAATGCAAAAGCGAAATTGGCCGAAAGGCGGAAGTACGAAAATTGCCGGAAGAAGGTATTATTATGGTTCCACTCATTTCCGATCTGGGATCAGCACCTTCGCGAAGCTAGTAGCAGCTAGGTGACACCAGACGCGACGCAACAGCTAACGGGGTGCCATAGCGACGCTAGAGCGGCAGAGTCAGATGATGAACAACCTTCGCAGCCTTAAGATGGAATCATACTTTCGGCGACCAGCGACGCTATGCAATGCTTACCATCCATTTCAATCGAAAGTGTATATGCCTGATATTCGTGACGTCGCTGGTCGCGGGAAGTATGATCCTGACCTTACTGAGGCACCAGCATGATCTTCTCGCGGTAGTGCAAGAGCTAACTCAGACTGTCGGGGCTTAGTACGTCGGCACAATACCGTTAGTACGCCAGGGAAAACCTGGCATACTAACGCTCGTTGTGTGCAAGAGCTGCTGGTTGCGGCAGCATATCCTGCCAACGTATGCTGGCGTACTAACGCTCATTATCGACAGAATTTGGACTGCCACCCTCATTACCGGTGTTGGATATAATTATTGTCACGGCCAGCAGCAAGGAGAACATCCTCGCCGCGGTCCGCAACCAGGAGGCTTCCCTCGCGATCGGCGATGGGGATGATCCTCTCAGCGTTCCAGAAATTAACTTCCGAACAGTGACACAAGGTCACCCCATCGGACTGGCCTGAAACGGCCAACTGCCCCCTCTGGACGCCTTATATACCCGCCGCCGTCGTACAAGAGGATGCTGCAATGTTCATTCGTATTAGACAAATCAATGGAAGAGTGTCAGCAGACACTAGGAGAGAGTGGCTGGCAATAGCACGCGTGCCACGATAAACAAAGCGTTAGTCCGCCAGTACAAGCAGCAGGAGCTCCTGGTAGTTGCCAGCATATCCTGCTGTTACCAGCAGCTACAGCACAGGTGCTGCCGATCCCTTTGTACCGGCGTACTTACGGTATTGTGCCGACGTACTAAGCCCCGACTGTCCGAGAACGTCACTGGAAAGGGGTCGTTGGAGCATATTGAGGCGAAACCGGCGCGGTATTTTTGGGGGTTATCGCTGGTGGGTTGCGCAGCCGTCTTAGCCGAGCTTCTAGGTCTCACGGTTGTAAAGCTCTCGAGATTGATTCGGAAGTTGCCGCAGCTAATTTGGTGAAAGGCGTGGTCAAGCCTGTTTGGGGGCTGTCCTGCCGCGATTAGCCCGCTCTTAGGAGAATATCCGCGATCGGAGTCAACAGTCGCATACTCAGGAAATGCAAAAGCCTCGCCGCGTAGACGCTTCTTATCGCGTCAGCCGCAGCACCACGAGGGTTCAATTGCGTTTCGGCAGCGCTAAAAATCTTGCAGTTAAAAGTCACAACCCACAAATAGCCAATGATAAACTTAGAAATGAGTTTATTCCACATATTGACACAATTTACGAGTCTGAATGAAGATGCGAATCGGATAGAGCTGTCATATCTTTAAATTAACCTATCTATAAGATTCGGACCCCAATTCGAAAAACCCGCGATTAGGTCGAAAATTGTAGTCTTGACTAAGCATAAATTTCTGAAATCACAGTGACAAAACGAATTAACTGACGATTCAAAACTTCAAAAAATCTACTTTGTAGGATTCTTTCTTCTTTCTGACAGTAGGCCATAATTGGGTCGAAACTTCATTATTTCTCCAAACCTGAATACATTCTTGAAACCAGAGCTACGAGACGAATTCGAAGGTGTGTTCACGTTCCCGAATTATATGATTCCGTCATTTAAAAACGGATTTCTTAAATCTACTTTCAGGTTTTGTAGACCGCCTCCTGCATGACGTTATAGGGGACTTTCTGGAATATGAATTTTCTAGGAAATAGACATGGGATTGCTAAAATAGCATTCTGGGAAATCGAACGTCTTTGGGTTCTCTGAGACTTTTATCTTAAAACCGAGAAATTTTCGTTTTTTTCGCTCTCAAACTGCTTCGCACATCCGTGTCATTCGATTGCGGTGTTAAAGGCAGTGTTCACGATAAGTTTGACTTCCGATATCTCCACGGCTTACGGAAGGTCTGGTGCCCTATATAGCAAGGCATGCTTAAAAAGGACACCAAAGACGCGTTTTTGAACAAAAGTGGGCCCTCTCTTCTTTACGTTGATTTTTGAGCGTGGTGGAATTGACCGCTAGAAGGATGATACCTATCAGTGCAATGAGGCGATCAGCTCACTTGCACGCACTCCCTTGACTTGATCATTCCTGTAATCCGAGTCTTCATTTGTCCATTCCGAGGGGGCGGGTCTGGGGCACCAGGCGTATCTGGAGCACCGAAGCGCTTGTTGGCAGTCGTTATTTTGCCACTCCTGGCTCGTTGTCCACCGTTCCTTCGACACTGGGAGCCTAGGATCCTTCCCGCCTATCATTTCACTGTGGAAAGTCAACGAGGATAATCATCGTGAACGCTGCCTTTTAAACAATAGGTATTCCATATCTCATGCGTAGCCTAGTCATCTTACATTACCCTCTGTTGAAAATTCCGCCGGAGGGTCGGAGGGCGATTCGAATGACCACTCATTTTTTTCACCGAATTTTGAGACTGCTTCCGAAAATACCTTTGATATCGTTCACCGTTAATAGTATTAAGCAGATTCCCTGGGCAGGACTCATCAACGACAAACCCGCGCTGCTCGGGCAAATTTCACCTCGTAACCTCTGCATCCCTCGACGAGCTACGCAGCTACTTCTCAGCTCCTGTTATTTACCCATGATTTTTCGCTGATGAATCAGGCCAGTAATGTGAAAAGGAGTAACGACGAATCAAGGTATGCTAAACCGGCAGGCAAAAACATTTATTACTGAACAGAGTATAGGAGAAAACTGCAAGGTGAATGCAGAATAATGCAACATGAAACAATATCGTTTTCATTACCAAATAAGATACGTTGTGGAGCTGAGCTCTGCTAGAAACGAATGATTACAATACTGCCAAATGTAAGAATTTCGTAAAATGGGTCATGAAAAAAGCATTCCATCGTACATGCATAATTATATTCAATACAAGTGTAACACGTGCCCACCCTAGCTCAGAAAAATAACTGAACCGCGCGTGTATGGTCGCCTCATTGATTCCAGCAATGTGAACGGAAAACCGAGGGCGAGCGAATCGTTTGCGGCCAAAACGCGTTTACCGCCGCGAGCGCCGGCGGAGCTACCTCGTTGTAAGAGCGTGCTCTCGTTTAGCTGTTCAGAATGTAAGCAAAAACAATGTGTTCGCTGCCACACTAATTTCATTTAGAAAAAAAATAACGCATGCGTTGCAGCCTACGATGTGCTAGAACTCGCTAATAAGGTCACCCCAGCGGCCGCGTCTCGTATCCGACTGAAACGAATGGCGCGCCCATACGAGGTACGTAGAGAGTTCCCAGCTTGAGACTACACGGTTTCAGCTTCATGAAGAGCGGAATACACGCTCGTTCAGAGAGCTTACGCGTAAAGCCAGGATATGAGCAGAAACACTGGTAGCGCAGGAAACTTTCGAGATTTACCTTACTTCAATATCATTTATCCTACAAATCGCTTACCTACTCTCAGTTTCCTGTTAGGCCCGCCGCTTCTGACATACAAAAATAATGTTGAACTTGATGAATTGATCATCCAATAGTTCACCGTCACAGTCGGCAGAAAACAGGTATGAGCCGTCATGAACCGGCCTGAGCCGTACTAAGCCAGCCGTGGTCTGCTGTATTCCAGCCGATTATAGAACATTCAAGTGCAGTCCTTTTGGCAACACGAACATCGTTATTATTTGCGATAGGCTCCAGCCGACCACAGAGGGGAAATTTCGCAACCCCAGATAATAATGCGTTGCATACGAATCGAACGGCCACAGACGGCCCGGCTCAGGCGCACTCAAGCCGGCCACAACACATGGATTTACACAACCGATTATACGATAGGATGGTTGTCGACCGGGCTAGCTATTAACCGACTATGGAGGGGCTTCAATAGGGATGAGACTGTCGACCGAAAAATGAACAAATAAGCTTTGCTATTCATTAGTCAAGTTCATACTCACATACCGACGGAAAGAGAAGGAGCTTCATTAATACAAAGAGAAGCCGTCTTCGACTTTTGCTTAGTGCTGTTCTCAGCGTCTTAAAGACAAAAACCATTCCATAGACTGTGGAAAATCCAAAAACCATAGAACGAGAACGACCAAGCGAATTGAATTGAAAACTTGGACGTAGACCTGAAAATGCCTTCCAGGAAGTTCTGGGGAGAAAACTAGTCTGGGTCATTGCTGTCTCTTACCCCGCAACCTGGGGAATGCTCGTCGCATGTAACAGCCCAGGCGCCCAACTGCAGCAGCGGATATGGCTCAGGGATACCGCGGCACCTTATCAAGCGAAGGTCTTGATTAGAAGCGGCCTAAATGCCTCATTTTTTTCTGGTGGAGGCAATGGGATCTCGACAGAATCCAGGCCACTGCCTCGTTTCTGCCCATATATCAGTCGCTTCGGCTACGATCTGGCACCAACGCAGGCAGGTTCCTGTCAGGTTCTTGATAAGATCCAGGAAACTCTTCAAAGATCAGCAATTGAAATCACGTAGTGCAGGAGTTCCTTGAAACTCCTGAATCGGGGAACTTTTTACGCACCTTGGATTGGCAGCATAAGAAACAGATGTGTTAATGCTATTATGGAATTCACTACGTTTAGTATAGTGGGTGTACAAAATAAATGTTAGGCAATGACAAAAATGCGTCCAGACATCGGTGGTATCACATAGGTAGTGTGCCTAGAAAAGGAAAGAAAAGAAAAAAAAAGATTTTCAGATCGATTTTTAGAGCAAAGGTCTATCTGCCTCCGCAGGAGAAATTGTGAATTAAGAGAATTCTAGATTGCATGGAATTTTCTTTTCGAAAAAACAAATTCATGTATGTACTGGACTGCTGTCAAGAAGATGCGACTGCAACCACATTTGCGTCAATCCGATCTGAAATAGCGAACGTGACGATTAACGCGACGACTAGAAGAACTAGGAGAAAGGCTTCACTGCGTACCTGTTTCTGCGGAGGGCCTTCTGATGACGGTTGCCATCAATGTGCTTTCGAATTGCATTGCGACTTCTCGATAGCTCACAGGCACAAAGATTACATCTCGAGCTGTGCGGACCAGTCTAGAAGCGAAAAGTAGATTGCGGAGAAGTATGTTGAAAACAGTCGCTCCAAAAGTATTGTAGATCAGGAGCCCAGTGCGATAGTGAGCGACCAAAAAATGTGTGTGGATAATCATCAAAATTTTGGCCGAAAAAACAATAATTGCAAGTTTCCGGAGGACCTCATAAAAATTTCAGCGGTTTTCCAGTTCGTGAAATTAACGGCAACTTTAGAAAAGTTTTGGCGCTTTTTGACGTACAATCCTAATACGCTCTTCAGAGCTGCCGACTCTTCTCGATTTAATAGGCGTTTCTTCTCCGTTTTCCGTCGTTGAATGGGTGTCGTCTACCTTGTATCAGTCATGATTCTCCCTCAAATAACTTGAAATTTCAGATGGGGCTGTTTGGGGCTACCATCACAAATTATCAGTCAAAAGTTCTATGTATGTTTCGTTCAAAGCTTCCAAATAGGCGCTTCCAAGCATTCAGAGCCCGATCGCCCTGCAATGCAATAGCATGATAATCATAAGTGTCGATCGTGATCGCGTCGCACGTCGATAATCATTCGAAGCGTGCATTCGCAGCGATAAGCGACGGAACAATTAAACAGGCCATGGGGGGGGGGGGGACTTGGGAATCAGAAGCGACTCTTGACAGCCCCAGACGGCTAAGAATGGAAGAAGTACTCTTGTACGACTCGACCGTTTTCAACAAAAATATGTTCTAATTAGGTGTACTTCCAAGAATGCTTCCAAATCAATGTGTGAAGCTGCTACGGCTAATTTCGACCCGTGCCGCAGAAAAGATTACTCACTAGGTAGTGACCAGACCTGTCTGCCAGAACTACGCATGTAGCCATGTTTTTCTGATCGACCACCTTCCGGGTACTTGTAAAAACCCTATTTTAGCTGCCCGAGTAATGATAAAATTTTCAACAATTTTTTAATAAAATAAATTGAAAAAACATTTTTTTACCCGAACTTCTCTCAAAGGGGATATTTGAGGCGCTGAACACGAATATGAGTCACGTTTTCAATAATTCGAACGATAAAGACAGTTTACTGCAGATAAATTTTATTTTACGTACAGAGCTCGCAACTTCTACACCCATAACTTTTTTTTTACTATTGCTCGGGCAGCTAGAATAGGGTTTTTATGACTACCCGTGAGGTAGTCGATCAGAAAAACCTGGTCTCCTGAACAGTTCTGGCGACTAGGTCTGGTCATTCGCCTATCAGTGGAAACCGGGAATTTACTAGGCATCAGGGGCGTCCGTAGCGAAGCCTCGCCACCACCACCACACAAGGATGGCAGCCGGCCTGTTTGTGAGGTGCATCGCACCTAAGCCCCCATCAGAGTGGGTCGTTCGACTGAGTGCCACCCGGTCGATATGCACCGAAATATTAGGATGATGCAAAAATAATGGCCGTTTTCAAACAGCTTCTTTGAAACTAACGTAACTTGTTACCACCTTGCGACGCGGTAGCAGGGTGGATTGTTACAGGTCAAAAACTTCTAGGGTGTTCAGAAAAAAATCCGATTTGGATCTGGATCAAAACCTGTATGTGGGAATTCTACTGGGTAGTCTGATCACGAATGTGAAATCCTCGGCTGCTTTTCGGAAAACTCCGACACGAATACTTTTGGTATTTTCGAAACGCCACAGCAGTTTTGCCTGTAACTTCACAGCACAGGTTATTATTGGTACTTCACACGTGTCTGAGGTACGTTTATCGGTTTTGGATAGATAGCGGTGGATTACGCCAGATACATACCATTATTTGTACCGTAGCCTAAGGAGAGTCCCAGAATTTCAAAAACGGATTCTTATTCAAGACCACCCGAAACAATTTTTCTGAACAGCAATAGCTGTCTGATGGGATGGTGCCCTCCCCCTCTAGTCCAACTGAGAAAACCTCACTGTAACCAGGTTTCGCAGCTCTCCGTAGCGATACAATCTTAAATTTGGAAACATTCTCACAAAAGCACATCGAATTAGAACATATTTCCTCACAAACGGCCAGGAGATCCCATAAAACTGCCCTCGCAAGGCTCTAAATTCTCAGGACACATTTGAAGACGCCCTATGTACCTTTTGGCGAAGCTTTAGGGTCAGTCAGGGTCTCTCTGCACACGGAGGGAGGAGCACGGACGAGATTTATTGCTGACGCGACGCGCGCGGCGGAAGTTCTATCCCCATCACTAGAGCGAGTTTGCCGAAGGCTCGCGAGTTTTCACGACATTTAATTTTTTGATTGATTCTCAGTTGATTTTTTCTTTATGTTCACTGGTTGTTCCTCTCATTATCTTATCCTGCGCACTCATTTCAATAACTTTTCCTGGTTTTCGGCGGCAGCGATCCCATCACTGCATCTAAAATGATGCTCGGTTTAACTTAATATGTATTACACTTTCAACGGTACGAGAACAAACAAAATTTATTGAAATGAGTGTGCAGAATAGGATAATAAGAGGAACAATCGGTGAACATATAGAAAAAGTCATATGAGAATCAATCAAAACATGAAAGGTCATGAAAAAAAACCACCTTTGGCAGACGCGCTCTAGTTCTGGGGATAGAAATTCCGCCGCGCGCGTCGCGTCAGCAATAAATCTCGTCCGTGATCCTCCCTCCGTGTGTAGAGAGGCCCTGACTCGAAGCTTTAGAATCTTCAAAGGCAGTGTTCACGATAAGAAGCGTTTTTCTGTTTTTCTGCCTATCTTGAAAACAGTCCCACGCTGATTCCAATGATGTGTCTGAAATCGAACAGGACCCCCTAGGAACAAAGTTATGGTCTCTCAAAGCTGAGCTACGGAAGCATGGTGGACGAGCTGTCCGAAGCTTGCAACTTCCTTCATTTGCAACCGATGTATGCGAGCCGACTTGAATAAAGAGAGAAGTTGAAAATGAAGGGAAGAACGGGGCGAATGATCGGAAACCATCGCTCATCTCGCCGCTGTTGAGCTCGAAAGATCGTAAAAGGGGCGTGCCAAAGTGGCTTCCCGATGTGGGCGCCCCAGGGTGGCTTCCTCCTATATTTCGCTTATTCGTAGGAATTCAGAGCTAGCACTTAGCAGGTGCTATATAGGGTGGGTCTACTTCACAATTGTGTGGAAATATCAGATTGTGTCCCTGAGCTTGGACTGTGCCTTTAAAGGCAGCATACACGCTCGCAAAAGTTGTTGAGATAACCACATTAGTGGGGTCGTACGGGCCCTAGAAGGGCCCTCACGAAGTTGGAAGAGTTGAAAACGAGTTAAAATGACCGTATTCGAGCCTTATTGAGTCACAAAATCATCATTTCTCCGCCCATCGATACGGGCTCCGCCTCTCAATACAAATGTTCAATGCTCGATTACAGTCATTTTGGCTTATTTTTTACGCTTCTAACGTCGCAAGCGTTCCAGAAAGGGCAGTTCGAGTTCATTAGCGTCGTTATCCCAACAAATTTGTCGCTAGCTCCGCTATTTCAGCCAATGTGGTACAACTCGTCCACTTCTGAGCCAATATAGAACGTTTTGTGTGCATTGTTTTGTGTGGAAAACTCGGGAACGAAAACCATCGCGAACACTGCCTTTAATCGAAAAATTCATTCATTCGGATATATTGAAAATTATTCATCTGAATTCATTCATTCATGTAGCAATTTTGCGAAGGCCAAACTCGAAAAATTCATCCGTTCATTTTTCGGAAGTGGATATCCGGCTTATTGATCCGTTCGAAGCAATCTAAAATAAGGTATTCGAATTATTCATTCATTCGGAACCTGGCGTCCCCCTGTGTATGACTAGGTACTTATGTATGTATGCCTCTCACACTAAGAGCGAGAATGTAGTGTCGCAGTTCGCTTAAACCGCTCTAGTCCTTCTTTTCACTTTTTGTACCCCGAAACCCTTAGACGATGGAGACGCGGCATTAAATCACTAAAAAAACTGAACAAGCAAGAACAACGTACGATGCTGATTCCCTCGTGTTGATCTTGAAATGCCTGAAATGGAAAAAATTTGATTTTTCTTCTATTTTCTTGATGGCCGCGACACATCTCGCGATGGAGACCTGGCTTGCTAAAAGCCTTTACATATCGCTATTGAAATCCTTGTACATACAGTACCGAGCAGATTTCTTGCAAAGAAAGCGTTTTGCGACGTTTTTTGCGCTCGCCGTAACTTGTTCCAAAGTGATCCAATTTCAATTCTGAAGACATTTTTAGATTGTTTCCCTTTAGTCCTATACGATGAAGTTACAAACTCATAAATCCAACTACAAAAGTTTATCGAAAAATGAATATTTGTACCACAAAATCCCTCATTATGAACTGATCAGATGGTCATGATAGCAGAAATCTGTTCTGTTTTGACCTGTGGTCGATGTGAATCTTAGAAGGAAATACACATTTTTGAACGAAATACCGGACTGACAAGGGCCTTTTACTTGTACCATTACATTCGCATAGAGGAACACGAAAACTTCCTGAATAAACTCATTTCGTCAATTTTGAAGGGAGTTATGGCGATGCGGCGCTTTGTTGAGCTCAAAAAACGCCGCAAAACGCCGTTTTTGCAAAAAAAAAAACATGCGCGGTACTGTATACACTGGTATGGCGTTCTGAGTGACTTCTGTCCTTATGTGTAACTCTACACCAAGTCTAGAGAATGACTTTTTCTGATTTCTAGAAATTGAGAAATTGTACTTGCCAAGCACTTCCCATTACTCATCCTAAGTGTGTGTGAGCGGTGCTACTTCTTCTGTCTCCCTTCTACTTACTAGTTAGTGTCTCCATCCTTCGCGCCACACAAAGCAACCGTGGAAAACTTGTTTTGACAAAGCATAAACATCGACGATTGCCATGGCCTATTCTATAGTTCCATCGCAGCGCGGCGCGATGAGACGTTTTCTGCGGGCATCGCTAGCGCCCCGCTCGCCAATTCGCATATGAATCATGGTATCGCGCCACGCCGCGATATGGAGTACGCGTTTGGAACGGAATCTTTACTCAAATATTGGAGTTTAGGAATAAGGGCTCTCTACACATACGTGGGATGATTTGTCCCCTTCCTACGGTTCGAAACGTCACGCTACTCATTTCAAGCGAAATGGTCCCGAGTGGAATTGAAGCCGCGAAAGACGAGGAAACTGCTCCCTCGCCGTGGAGAGCCCTTATTGATACCTCACAGAAATTTGGTAAAGGAAATTTGGTAAGGGAATCTGGCTCAAAACATATGGGAGCATTGATTCCAGAACACGAAAATCGGAGAAATCCCTTTCAGAGGCAGTGTTCACGATAATCTTCGATTTTTGAATTAATCACTAAACCGATTGCTTGGCCCCGGATAGAACTGAAATGACGGAAGAAATCCAGAAAAAAGCACCAGGAGGGCAAGAAATCCTTTTCTCTCACCTCGCCTCTTTACTCTTACAGGAACTGTTTGTTATGACAATTAAATCTTTTGTGGACCCGTATTTTGCAATTCTCAGCTCTCTGTTACTCCGGTCTTTCCTTCGCACCCTAACTAATAGTGTTTTATATAAAATATTCTTCCATTTTCGATTGACCCCATCTTTCACCCGTGGCAGCCACCGTGAAAATGTTCGTCAAACCGGACAACTAGTCCAGGCCAGAGAATAATGCCACTGAAATGAGACGTTTTGGTGGGTTTCTCGTCGTTTCTTCGTAACTTCGGTAACAGTTGGTGGCCAACACATTGTTTTGAGTGGAAAACTCAAGAACAAAAATCATCGCGAACACTGCCTTTAATTACTTACACATCGTCCTGCTTATTCATACGCTACATTTCGGCATTCTCCACCTTTTTGCGGTTTTCCAAACACGGAACTGCGTTCATACTTGGTTCTAACTGACAATTGCATGCACGCTACAGCGCCTCAAGAATGCCGGCGACACGCTCATCTACCGCGTTATAAGAGAAACGCTGTCCGTGACTGTCCTCCTTGTCACTAAAAGCAACAACAACTTCGCGACCCCCTTCCTAACAATGGCCCCGCTGAATTCAAGATAGACCCGCGAACTTTGCTGAATATTTGAAGGTTCGTCAAAATTGCAGTCGTCCAAATAGCGAAAATGGTTTTAGGGGGCCTTCGAGGATCGTATACATTCCTCTTATAGGATGTAGCTCAGCGGTTCGGTAAAATAGAATCAGTAATAGGGTAGAAAAAGGCAAAGCCGCTCATTTAAAGTGATAAATAGAAAAATAAGCCCGTTGGAAAAAGTGGTGAAAAAGGGCCGTTTTTTCCAAATGGCTTTTTCAGCCTTGGTTTTCCCTTTTAGATGGCGGTAGTCGAGCATAAGATGCATCTGATGAATGGCTATCGAACACTATATACCTAAGTTGGATTTTTTCCAAATTTTTTGTGATTTTCTATCCCACCATTTGAAAACAGTGAGGTGAGAAATCGCAGAAAAAAATTAGAAAAAATCCAGGTAATGGAGTTTTCCATAATCATCCAGCAGATGCACCTTTTGTTCGAGCGCTGGCTTCTAAAAGTGAGAACCAAGGCTGAAAAGACCATTTGGAAAAAACTTTTTTTTCACACCACTTTTTCCAAAGACCACCGATTTTTTCCATTTCTTACTCTAAATGAGCAGCTTTGCTTTTTTCTTCGTTATTACTGGGTCTGTTTTACCGAACCGGTGAATTACGGGCCATAAGAGTGACGTATATGACACTGAAGGCCCCCAAAAACCATTTTTTCGCAATTTGGACAGTTGCAATTTGGATGAGCATTTAAGCCTGAAAAACAAGTATGAACAACTCGCGGTTGTGTGAGAAACGTTCTGCGGTGGAGCTGAGTTCAAACCGAGAAAAAAAAAAACGAATCGAAAAATTTGGCGGTGCGAACCCCCCCCCACAAATTTTTCGAGTTTGGTGGCGGGCGACCCCCCACTTTGGAAAATTTACAACATTGATTGGTCCTGATACGCACCCTCCTTAGTTTGCGGCACGCAGAACCAAGTGTCACCGTTTTCAATCTGGGATGTGCCTGACCCGCTCACGGTAATTTCTTGATGGATATGAAGACGGACTGTTTTCAAAAAACGATGGCGCTTCGCCGATGAAGCGCTGAGCAGCGGTGATAGGTGGCTAACAGCGGGAACAGGCGTCCAGCTAACTATGGGCAATCCTTTGGATGCTCAAAAGCTCGAAAAAGCCTTCGATGGCATCTTGCGCGCAGAACACCATATTATATCTTTTAAAATTTTTGAGCGATTGTATCTCTCTAGTGAATGAAGATGGCGAGTTTTCCGACATGGTGAGTTCAATGCTATCCATTCCTCCTGCGACAAATTCGATCCAGATCAGGGATGTGCGGCTATTGCCGTTTGCCGTTTGTCGTGTGCCGGGCATTTTTTGTACTTTTTTGCAGTTTGTCGTTTGCCGGAATTTTTCTTTATTCGCCGGCAAAACTCGGCAAAACATTGATAGGAAACTAGGGGTGAAAGGATTATCAGTTGTTCGCTTAACCTTTATCCGGGGGTTTTGAATTATGTTTTCCGCTCCATCGCCTGGTCATTTCTGAACAAGATAAGGGATAAAAATCTGTTCACAATCTCACCATATGTATTCTGCTAAGCAAGCGTGCGTGCGTGGACGCGTGAATGAAGTGTCCCCTTTTTGTGCGAAACACGTGAGCAGGAAATCTGAGAAAGTCTTCTGCGGCCGTGCCACAAAAGTGCCGCACGGTGCCGCGATGGTTCCACGGTAATACCGCCGCGGCTCCGTGATGATTACTATGCCGTGAAGATTCTGTTCATGTTTCGAGGATCGACAATGCCGTGGCATCGCCGCGGTAGTACCGCGGCAGTTCTGTGTTAGAACCGCAAGAGCTCCGCGAGGATGCATCAGCGAACCCGCGTCGACTAAGATTCACTGTTTTATGTCTTTAAGAACGAGATTGTCGCAGGTTCAATTTCCCGCGTTTGAGGTACATCCTCTATCTCCTAGGTCGCAATAACTGAGGCACCCTCTGTCCCTATCAGATAGAGGAAGCAGCAACCGCAGGTAGGTATTTTGGTTCGTAGGCCCCACGTAGTTATATTATGACTTATTTCATATGAGTCACTCGCAATGGGTCCTATTTTCGTTAGAGCGCATCCACCAATCGGGGAGAAGCAGCGGCACTACCGCGGGGCCGCAGCGCACTATCGCGGGGCCGCCACGACAATGCCGCTGCGACTCCGCGACAGTGCCGCATTGGTGCCTGTATTAGCCAAAGCGGCTTACTCGCTAATCCGCAGCGGCGATTTCTTTGATTTCCATGAGGTCCCAAATATCTTGTTTTTGTTCACCTGATGCCTCGAATTGGAATTAATCCCTTGATTTGGAATTATTAGAATGTTGAAATAAGTACGTGAAAAAAAATAGAGCGGCACATGTGAATGACTTTTGGGTCAATCTAAGGGATGAGGTTTTTTTGCCGTTCGCCGTTTTCCGGCAGTTTTTAGGATTATTTTGCCGATTGCCGTTTGCCGAAATCTCAAAATCGTTTGCGGCACATCCCTGATCCAGATCCAATAATGACTAATTTGAGGGTGCGTCTATAGTTTTGAAACGCTCGGTAATAACATTGATGCCATTCTTGTCGATTCAGAAAAATAGTTCTTTTGGAAACCCTCAGATTGAAAATGCCGCAATGATCGCTTATATCTCGCTTATTTGGACGATTTGAGATCTCGCACTTGACACGTGTTATACAGAAGGGGTCTACTATACCAGGGGTGTGCATAAATAAAATTTCAAATTTCGTAAATCGTAAAACGTAATTACGAGGAAACCACCGTAAATCGTAAATCGTAAATCGTAAACAGCAAATAATAACCATAGCCATTAAAATTATTATTACTATGGTGAAACAAGACAAACTACCTACTGTCCACCGTTTCACGTACTAAGTACATATTAGCTTGCGTTCATTATTCGACAGCTAACCACGTTCAAGGGATATGATATACTTTGTCGCTGTCATCAGTGAGAAGTATGTAATCTAGCACAAATCACGGCGGGACCCGCATCGGAGCAGCGACATCGGTTGTCGTAGGAAGAGTAATCGCGCGTGAGCCGCAGCGACGTGTCGCGGAGGGCTGACATACTGCAAATGTGCCAAAGCCTGTCGCTGCCGCTGTTCAGCGCACTGCGAATGCGATAGATCTGAAAGGCGAGAGCTCCGGGACAGACGGTCGCTGTCGCTGTGCAGAGCGACGCGACCGAGAGGTATACCATACCCCTAATGGCACCGTCTTACCCGTATTTCTTTGCTATCCCTTGTCACTCATTCCACAACTACTTCCTAGATCTTGAGAAATCCGCATGTCCACTTCAGCTGTCCGCGTATCTGCTGGGCAGCAGGGACACAATCATACTAGTAGTGCCTCTCCCGAAACGCTAACGCCGTTGTAAGCGTAAAACGAGCCAAAATGACTGTATTTGAGCGATTCTCAAAAGCCGAATTTGAGAACTCCTCCCATTTGCTAACGATACCGCAAACCAATCAAGTGGGTAAGAATCGCACTGATATGTACTTTGAGCTCCTTTCTGAAGGTTGGCTCAACCTCAGTGCACCTACGTTGAACAATATGACACCGGGCTTGCGCCAACCTTCAATAGAGATGGTAAATTAACAATCAGATCCGTGGCAACTCCATATTATCTAGAGCACAGTATCGGTCGCCCAGCCCAAGTTATTTTTTCCTACATCCACCAAATCACTTGCAGAATCGTAGCTTCATGGTGACGATAATGTAGATGGGTAAAGGCAACGCAAGCATAAAAACGCTTTCAAAATTTTGCCGTATTGTGTAGTTTAGTCCCCATAGTTTAGAAATATAGTCAAAGTGCCCCATCAAACGCTCGCATTTGTGGGAGATAAATGTTTCAGGAAGAAAGGGCGAAGATGAGCGTTCCAACTTGCGCTCACGCCTTTTCTGAGGGTCCGTTCGCTGCGGACGATAAGAAATTAACTGGTGGGAACGATTTTGAGCTTCGAACGTTTGGGGTAAAAAACGAACGCTCCTGTTGTTGTTTTTTGTGAACTCCGAGTAGGCGTAATCTACTCAAAAGATGGGGCCAGGAGCACTGTAACAAGCAAATTTTAGATCGATTAGACTGACTAGCTCGATGTTTTGACGCTAATCTATTTACACAATTCAGGACATTTGACCTTCATGAAAAACGCGGAAACGAAGTTCCTTATGAAGAGTGCTTTTAGACTGCATTGCGTCGTAGGCGGCAGCTAGTGAGACGTGCGCGTCGCGCAACGCGAATCTCTTATCCAGCGCCTCCAACTCCGACCGTGTGTCCCGAGTTATGATGATAGAATCACATCAAAGACTGATAACGGGATCGTGCTGTAGTCACACGACTGGGTTGGTCCCATCTCCTGACCAAATACATTAGTATATGCAAAGTGGGATCAGAGCAAGTCAATTGAAGATATTTTGCGATTTGCTTCCATTGCATGTATTTTATTTACGAAAAATTACGAGTTACGGTCCAAAATGTCGTAAATCGTAAACCGTAAATCGTAAACCGTAATTACGCACACCCCTGTACTATACATCTACATGAAAATCACGGATATCCTTCCAGATGGGGTACAGCCTTCAAGGTCACAGTTCCTCCGCCTTTAAAACACCAGTCAACTCAAAGGAGTTACTATTGTCAGTAATTTTCTCCTGGTTATTGTTGAGCACTGCGAGAACAATTCAGCTCAACTTTACTATCCCACAAGCGTCGAGAACGCAAACTATGATAATTCAATTCAGGAGAACATAATTTGCAACACTGATCAGAACAATCTTTAGATTCACTAACACGAAGTTCCTCCATCCACGAATAAAAACCTGCTTGTGTTTCGCCGACCGAATCAATGAACTGGCTCACTTCTATAAAACTGAATAACAATGTGACCGGTTGACGAATGTAGGCAATGATTTGCTCACCAGTACATGGCACAGTATCATCTTTCCAGAGCTGTCTCAAGCATTCATCAAACATATATCGGAGCTTGGTCATGTGATCTATAAGGAAACACCATTGCGGATAAAAATGATAACACCGTGAGTATCTTCTGTCTTACCTTCAATTCGCTTGTAAATTGAAACCGATTGTGGCGGTGGATCACCTTCCGCAGATGCCTGGCCACCTTGTTCTACGGGGTCCATTGGTAAGCTCGAGCTCATGTTCATAA
Organism: Aplectana chamaeleonis; assembly: GCA_029168955.1. Taxonomy (NCBI): domain Eukaryota; kingdom Metazoa; phylum Nematoda; class Chromadorea; order Rhabditida; family Cosmocercidae; genus Aplectana; species Aplectana chamaeleonis. The sequence continues at coordinate 41,262 of JAPDOI010000906.1, forward strand.
TGAACTGGAAAATCTTATCGTACAAAGAATCTACGAACGAATGGCATGACAAATTCTTATGGAGGGCAGCTTTCACTAACCACTACCACCCTAAGGGGTATGGTATACTTTGTCGCTGTAATAAGCGACAGGCATGCATTCTAACACAAATCGCTGCGGACCCCGCATCGAGCAACCGCCACGGCCATCGTAGGAACATATGTCGCGTGTGGGTCGCAGCGACGTGTCGCGGAGGGCTGACATAAGGGGTCTGCAGAGTTGAAGTTGTGGCGTTGCTCGCAGCGATGAACAGGCTGGATGATGCAATATCAATTACATTCGGCGACGAGGGCAACCGACGCGGCGTGAGAGGCGACGAGGGGGCACTGCAGAGTGGTTTAACCCCGCGACGGCCCTGCGTCACTGCCAGCGAGCAGCAACCGACGCGGCGACTATAATGTTCGGAAACATTTTTGTCGCCGCGTCAAGACCGACGCTCGGCGACCAGTCACCGGTCACTGCAACTCTGCAGACCCCTATACTGCAAATGTGCCATAGCCTGTCGCTATGCAGTGCACTGCGACAGCGACAAATTCAAAGGGCGGGAGGCGGTCGCTGTCGCTGTGCAGAGCGACGCGACAGTGTGTAGCAAAAGTATACCATACCCCTGAAACAGCTCGTTCCGAAAGACCGTTCTCGCCGCGACTTCAGGTGTGCCGATACGTATCTAGTGAGACTGCTGACTCGGTATGGAAAATCTGTTCCCTAGAGATACTTACTTTTGATTTTAGAATCATTAATAGTGGTTTTTCATTGTAAGAGACGATGGTTTTATGAAAACGATTGAGTTGCCAGAAATTCGAATTCGCAATACTACTAAGTCAAACGGAAATCTGAAAAGCCGACTAAACGATCCTGAAAATTTCAAGCATCCTATTCGGCATGCTTTTTGCTTTTAGCAGCCGAGTCCGTTGAACTTCCTTTGTCATGGATCGTCGTGGGCTGTCATAATAGGTAAGTCCCCTACAGGCTACGGCGCGAGGTGTGATACATGCCAACTTTTGTCCGACCCCCCAAGTCAAGCAATTTGCTCAGCCTCCCCCCCCCCCAAAAAAAATGGCGCCGACAGGGGGGGTGGGGGGTCCTCACTTCGTAACTTTTAGTGAACGAATATTTAGATGAAGACTACATTGATGGATGGATTGTATCCGCAAGAAGGAGTTTCTATACCTATTTATGGTCAATGTATTAACCTATTCCAGAGTCGACTATAAACAAGCAATTAATGGCGATTGTTTTCATTTTCCCATTACTCGAGAGACAATCCTAACTTCTAAGATAGTCAGATCGTATAGCACTATTTAATATATCACAGAAATATGATTACTGATACTGCACACCACTCCCGCGTAGAGAATCGGCATTTCTTTAGCCCACATTTTGTTCACAGAGATTATTTTATGCAAAGGTCACCAATGTTGAGATCATAAGGGCCTTTTTTGAAAGTCCTGCTTGGTTGCGATTGGTGTACCATCGTAGGCCGGGGCTCCAACTTCGGTGAAATCTACCTTGGAGAGGAGCAGACGAGAAAAATGGGGACGTGTCAGAGCAGAAAACGAGTGAAAACTTATAAAACGGTTATTACACTATTCATTCCTAGTCGATTTGTAATAATAGAACTATTTTCTACGTCTGAATGTAAAAAACAAATATGCTTTTCATAAAAAATCTCTTTCTAGAAGACGCTGAACCGGAGGGGTGAGGGGGTGGCCAAGAAAAAAATGGCAAAGATCTAAAAAAAAAGCATTTCCATCAGCATTACCAGTCATAATGAAAATTGAGTAGGATTTTCTATATGAAGAGGTCAAAAAGAATGCCAAAAATGTTTACTACAAAAAAAATCGCGTCGGAATGCAATAGAACGCAAGAGCGAGGGATTAGCTAAAGCAAAATTAGTGCAAATCTGAAAAAATATCATTTCACTAAGCATTTCCTGTCGATTGAAGAACACAAGAATGTCTATCATGGTAATCTACGTTATTTAATGTTTCAAACCGCTAGAATTCAACAAACTCACGTGATTTTGTAGATGGTTTTTAGTCTTATAGTTGAAGTCTTATAGTTGTACATAGTTGAAAATTTAGGAGGCCATTTTTCTGGAAGGAAAGAGTTATGGAAGCTGAAACTTTGGCATCAAGATTTTACCGTCGACAGTCGTACCATTAGCAAAAAAAACAAAATCGATTTTTTGGTGGCGTGCCATTCGAGCAAAAGTGGCCTATCGGTGGGACACTGAATACGGTGACGCAATATTGCACGCGGTCCAAACGTGCAGCCACCCAAAATTAGGCGTGGTCGTGAATGGGTTAATCCCTTAATCATAGAATAAAATTTTTAAAAAAATGTTATCAATTTATTACGTGAAAAATGAAAAAAAGCGAATTTTCAAGTCATGATCCAGCGATGATGACACCAAATGTTTGTTTACCGACTGAACATTCATTAGTGCCCTGAGGGCAAATAGGCTTCGGGCATGAGAATTGAATTTAGTATACTGCTGACTGGATGCAAAAACTCACCCACAATTTCATGGACGCAGCTTCAAGCCGGAAAGCGCTACATGGGGTGGGCGAGCCCTGTATCTCATAGGTGCAGTTTCGGACATGAAAACCGCATTTCGTATATGGCTTTCCGGATTTGAGAACGCACACAAAACTTTATGGACGCAGCTTCAAGCCGAAAAGCGCTACCTAGGGTGGGCGGAGCTTGTATCTGTACCCTGGGGGCACATAGGTGCGATTCGGACATGAAAGCCACATTTAGTGTATGGTTGTCCGGATATATAAGCGCACCCAAAATTTGATGGACGCAGCTCCAAGCCGAATAGCGCTACATTGGTTAGGCGAAGCTTTTTTTCATGCCCGCAGGGCACATACGTGTGATTTCCGACATGAAAACTTGACTTACTTGACTTAATCGGTTGGCTTTCGCCTGACGCGGTCATTCCGCATCTTCACCGAGGTGTGCCGTCCTAGTAGTCAGCCGTGTCCATTTTTCACGGTCTTCAGCCACAATTTGAACACATTCCATCCAGCTGTCACTATTCCACTTCCTGCGAAACGAAACATCGCGCCTGAACTGTCTTTCGATGCCGAGTGACTTTTAATCCTCTTTAACCACATCCGTCCAGAACTTTCGCCTACGCCCAGGTGGCCGTTTCCAGACAGGATTTGGAAGCATTTTTAAAGCGTGTTGTACGAGACGATCCGGCGTTCTTCTTAGTATATGCCCGAGCAGTCGAAGTCGACTCTCCGTTGCTGCTTGAGATGGCGTTAGGAGATGCTGGCACCTCCCTCGTGTCAAGCGTTGATGTACTGCGTCGATTTCCTTGTAAAGGTCTTCGTTATGGCATACACGCGGCCAGAAATATCCAAGCAAACGCCTAAAAGCTTCCTCTCCGTGCAATCCAACCTTTCCATCTGCGTTTTTCGGTGCTGCCCACGTCTCCGATCCGTACATCATGATAGGGCGAATAGCGGATAGGTAGACGCGCAACTTGACTTCCTTCGCGATGGTGGTAGACCACAAACACTTGGTTAGAGAATTGAATGCAGACGTAGCTTTCGCACATCGTTGTCGAATATCCGCTGCATAACTACCATCGTTCTTCAGCAAACAGCCCAAATAACAGAAATCGTCCACCAGTTCGATACGTTGTCCGTCCACACAAACTCCAGTTGAAGGCCTCTGAGAGACCCACATCTGCTTGCATTTGTCGGGACGAAGACGAAGTCCATAGGCTGCGGCATACTTCGAAACGAGGTTCACAATCCTTTGCAGTTTTGCGTTGCTTTCAGCGAATAACACAATGTCGTCGGCGTACTCCAGGTCGACAAGAGAGCGTCCTGATGGTGTTAGGATCACATCCGCAGAAAACTGTTCTGCAACTCTACGCATGATGTCATCAACGGCGAAGTTGAAAAGAAAAGGTCCTGCAACGGCTCCTTGCCTTACTCCTGTTTTCACCTCGAAAGCTGACGTAAATCCGACAGGTGTACGAACTGCTGCTGTTGTTCCTTTGTTCATGTCCTCGATTAACCGAACATACTTTTCCGGGACTCCATCTGCTCGCAGAGCATTGAGCAATCGATCACGATGAGGAGAGTCGAACGCGGCTTCAAAGTCCAAAAAAGCAAGCTGTAATGGCTTCGAAAACCGCTGCCACGATTCAATTACTCTTCTTACGACGAACACTTGGTCGATGGTCGATCTTCCAGGTCGAAAACCGGCTTGCTCATCTCTGGTCGTTCCTTCACGATGTTTGATAAGTCGCTCGAGAATGATACGTTCTAAAACCTTGTACATGACACGAAGTAGAGATTCCTCTGTAGTTCTTAGGATCCGTGACGGATAGCTTCTTGTGAAGAGGTACGATGATCGCATGTCTCCACGAATCGGGTATCCTTTCGCTCATCCATATGGCACGGATGGTGTTGGTCATTTCACGAATCCCAGACGGAGGAAGAGCTTTCAGCATTTCAGCAGTGATGTTGTCATCTCCACCTGCCTTTCCATTCTTCATTTTCCGGACACAATCCAAAACTTCAGACTCAGTCGGCGGTTCCTCACTGACATCGTAATGTGCTCTCTGAACATGCGGGAGCTCAGGTACTGATGGCGCTGGACGATTCAGTAGTGAACTGAAGTAATCCTTCCATATTGGCAGCGTCGCATCACCAACTGCAACTCCATTGGTAGTGTTCAAGACAGGAGAACATCTCTTCATCTTCCCGCTATACTGTCGCAGCAACGTGTAGGCTTTCTTCGGATTCTTCTCCTCCCAAGCCTTCTCCGAACTCCTTAGCTCTACACGTCCACTCTCGTTCGCGGTCACTTTGAAGCTGCCGACGCAACTTCCTCCTCAGACGCTTCTCCTCCACGAAGTTTCCTGCAGTTCGGAGAGCACATACTCTGTTGTAGGTAGATGTTGTTTCTTCTGAGACGTAGGCGAACTTCTTCTTAGGCTGTACAACCGGGAGTGCCTCTTTCGAAGCGTCCTGGATGCACTTGACAAAAGAATCCGCGTCGCAAAGTTTCTTCTTAGTCCGTACTCCGATGTGAATAGAAACGCGTTGTCGGAAATTCCTTCTGCACTCTTCATCTCTGAGACTTGTCATGTCAATCCTCTGGAGAGGCTGAGCCCCTCGCTTCCTCTTATGAATCCTCGCAGTTAAGTTCAACAGAACAGGACGGTGATCCGAATCGAATGCGACATCCCACACAGCTCTAGATCTTCGAATGTCCGATACTGGAATATTCCTCGTCAGGACATAGTCAAGCTGTAGTTTCAAAGTTGTCATCTTCCGCTTCCGCTGCTCTTCTGGAGATAGCCGGGTTGGTCCCTGCCACGTAAGCTGATGGCGGCGATGATTCCTCTTGAATGTCGATGCAATAATCAGACCACTGCGTTCACAAAAGTCGACAAGGCGGTAGCCATTGTCCGATGTTTGCTCCACTGGGTAGAACCATTTACCGAGTACTTCGGATTCCTGATCAAGTCCCATCTTCGCATTTGCGTCAATCCCCACGACAACAGCATGTTGACAAGGTATCCTGGCCAGCAACGTATTGAGTTCCTCATAAAACGCATCCTTCGAATTGTCTTCGGCGGTTTCAGTGGGCGCATGAGCACTCACTATCCACAGATTGAATCCTCTGTGATCCCGCAGTCGTACGAATGCATTCCGACACGACGTTGAGCCGAACTCCTTGACCATACCATTGAAATCCTTCCTTACAGCTATTGCACAGCCTCCCACTCTCCTATCGTCAGCGTTACCGCAGTAGATGGTGTACTCTCCGACGCTGATGACGGGTCTATCCTTGAGGCGGGTTTCCTGCAAAGCAGCAAACGGTGCATGGAAATAGCTCAGAAGTCTGGATAGCGCAGTTTTTGGATATCACTCGACAGCGATCGACAGTTCAGCGTGGAGAAATTGTGGCTTGTGGCCAAAGACTCCATGACTCCCTAGGTACGGATCCTAAGGTGTTATGGACCAGAGGCCTTAGTGTGCCGGACGGCAACACCTTTATGCAATGTGCGGGATACTTTCGCGATATAGTTGTGCACGCTATATCGCTCGAACGTTCCCTGTGTACACTCAAACGTCTGCTGGGTTCAGTAGAAGCAGGGGCACCAACGAGCAGGTACCAACAGACTTGTATACACACCCCCATGAAAACTACATTTAGTAATTGGCTGTTCGAATGCGAAAACGCACCCAAGATTTCATGGATGCAGCTTTAAGCCGAAAAGCCCCAGGAAGGGGTCCATGAAAAGTGTTCAAGTCCGCGATTGTTGAGAAATATTTACAAGTATTTATCGAATTTTTAATTAGGGAGTTTCGCGTTGCTACAACGTGCGGAAAACCTAGTCAGGACCCAAGTAACTAATTTAGTTCTTTTTTCAAAACGGTATTTCAGGTACCATTGTGATACAATCGATTGTATCACACTTAAAAATGGGTCTTCAAAGACCGTTTTTAACCGGTTAAAAGAATGAAATTGATTACTTGGGCCCGTGACTAGGTTTTCCGCACGTTGTAGCAACGCGAAACTCCCTAATTAAAATTCGATAAATACTCGTAAATGTTTCACAACGATCGCGGACTTGTACATTTTTTCATGGACCCCTTCCTATGTAGCGCTTTTCGGCTTGAAGCTGCATCCATGAAATCATGGGTGCGTTTTCAAACCCGGACAGGCAACTACAAAATGTGGTTTTCATATCCGAAATCGCACCTATGGGCCCTCAGGGCATAAAAACCAGCTCCGCCCACCTTATGTAGCGCTCTTAAGCATGTGGATCGAATCGACACCGCGAGTGTGGCTAAGGAGCAGTTCAGCTGGTACACGCGACGCGCGCGACGGAAAAACGCTGCGCGCATCCGTCGCCCTTGGGGCGCGTTAACCGGGGGCCCTGAAAACTCGATCCACATGCCGCGCTCTTAGGCTTGAAGCTACTTCTACGAAATTTTGGGTACGTTTTCACTTGCGGACGGTCATATTCTAATTGCAGTTTCCGTGCCTGAAACTGCACCTGTGTGCCCTCAGAGTGTCAAAAAATCTTATGCTTCAGCCGATATCGTATCTTGGAAATTGTCTAACGAGTCAATTTCGCGGAGTAAATTGCAAGAGATATAACAGTGAACAATGCTCTTCTCAAACAGTCAACTATCCATCGCTTCCCAGGATTGCGAAATTTTTGACCTTTGGCGGGATCGAGCCTGTGAACCTTGAATCGCATAAAACTGCATATCAGATTACGAAATTCCGGAGTATGTGCCGTTTCGTTGACAGGGTGGTCCGCTTGTAATGACCTCGAAGATAGCGAATACTCAACACCACTGCTGCTGAAATATCCAACTGGCTTTGGTGCCACACTTTACCCTGCCACTACTCCGCTTCCAAGTCAGAGCCATTAACGATGGCCATGCTACTGTCGCCTATTGCCTTGCATGCTTTCTCCGCCAGTGAATTGTCACTTCTTCTTGTGAGTTCCTGCCTCATTTTTACATCTCCACTTCATATCCTGCCTCATTGATTTTGCGCAGTTGTTTCTTTCACTGTTCATCAGTTTCTTTTTTTCATCTCCAGTCTCATTTCGCCCTTTGATATCCAGTTACTGTGATCTCATTTTGCCTTCGATTTTTATACTTACTCTCAAATCCCCCTGATAGAAGTCCATCTTGATACTTGATTTGTCGGGGGTCCGACCCCCCTCTGTGATACATCACACCTCAAGCCTAACCCTGGTCCCCTAAAATTGAGCCCACTGAAATTCTATTACATGAGAGTCTATTCAAAACTTAATTGGCTATATGAGAAAAAAACTAGTAGTCTAGGGCTGGGAAGATCACGAAAAAGAAGGGCATTTGCTATGAAATTGCCAAAGCTCTAAAAATCGACCTCAATTACACGCCTTGGAGGGAAGTGATTGTATGAGGGCAGACTATCGAACGATTGGAGGAAGGATGGCTGAAATTGAGTTCCTACAGAGGTCGCACAACCACTTTACATTGAAGCACAGTTCATCCTCTCAATTTTTTCAACTATCTTAAAGAGAATTTTGTGCTGCTGTTATCAACAGGATCGCTCAGAACCCACTACGCCAAACTTGATCAAAATCCATGGCGCGTCTCGTCCCTATTAAGGCAAAACCCTGATGTGGGTAGAATGAATTTTCGCTGACTGGCGGGGCGGAGAAAATGAGTGCTCGATCTTACTGGCTTTTTATGAAGAGCTGAGATTCCGCGTTAGTGGTCGTTTATACTCCCGCCGCCGAGCGGCGCGGCACAGTGCAGTTCTACAATATCGATCGTGCCTCGCCGCGCGATCAATATTCCAGGAATGCACTGTGCCGCGCCGCTCGGCGGTGGAAGTATAAACCACCCCTTAGGCGTCGTTTATACTTCATACGCCGAGCGGCGCGGCCAAGTGCAAACCTACAATATCGATCGTGCCTCGCCGCGCGATCAATATTGCAGGAATGCACTGTGCCGCGCCGCTCGGCGGTGGAAGTATAAACGACCCCTTAGGAATGGTTTCTACTCCCGCCGCGGTGCGGCGGTACAGTGCCATCCTATTGTATTGCTCACGCGGCGCAGCACGATCGCTATTGTAGGAATACACTTCGCCGCGCCGCTCGGCGGCAGAAGTATAAACGACCCCTTAGGCAGGGCTGATCCAGACAGCGGCCGAACCATTTTATCAAACTTTATCCACGAGCTTGGCCTGTGCCCTCAACGGGAGATATATGAGCCGAAAGAGGGTGATTCAGGGAGGGAAGGTAGTGAATAGTGAAGGAGAGTTCTGCATACACATTGGGTTAGAGGAAGAGGGGGAAGAGGGAAAAGAGGTAACACGGCTAGACCATGGAAGGATTAATATAATGGGGGGAAATTCGGAGTTACAGGAAAACCATTTCAAACAAACGGGGAGGTACGGGACTGCCGGGAGATCGACTCACAGAGAAAGCAGAGAAGGAAAACCCAAAGGAGAGCTCGCAGATTCAAATAGAGGGAGAAAGAAAGAGTGAAAGTTCTCAAGGGCATCGTACGCACAGTGAATCATATCATATTTTTTCACATTTTTCGAGTGAGTGTGCCATTTTAGCGAATGAAAATGGTGAAATAGCCCTTTAAGACAGCAACTTGTGAAGAAAATCGTAGTTGAAAGCAGCCGAGAAGGGTATTTGAATTTGCGTCATACCCGTCCCCTGAGCAGTTGCGCTGGATCGCAAAAAATCCCTTAATTATATAATGGCTGGCAGCAATTTGTGCTAGATGACTGACGAAAGGACGGCTTCCTTTGACGAGATTCGAACGACTCAACCTCCTATGGGGAGGGGGCACTATGGCGCGATGCACTTGGCCACGCCCATTTCACCGTGCCGCACTGAATCCAAGCACCTACCCGGGGTTTCCCTCCCCCGCCAAAAACAGGAGAGTCGTTGCGGCACGGAAAAATGCGCGTGGCCAAGTGCGATACCACAGTGCCCCCACTGCGATAGCAGCTCTTCTCAGTAGTGCGTTGGCTACCCACTCAGGCGATTATAGGCCCGGAGCCGCCTGACAGTTCGGCTCGTTTTTCCAATCTGCGAGTCGGCTCCTGCTGCTGTCCGGACCACTGCTGTTGCTTTTCGGGCCACTGCCGTTGCTGTCCGGGCTATTCCGGCTGGCCTGGACAGCAACAACAGTAGCCCGGAGATTGGAAGAACGAGTCGAGCTGTCAGCCGGCTCCGATTCCTATTCGGTGCGGCTCGGGGCCGAGAATCGCCTGAGCAACAAACTCTCTACGTTCTTAGACGAGTCCAAATAAATAACCATACACAAAAAAACGGTAGTGCTATTCAGCACGTACGACGCCCTTGAAAGAAGAGGAAAAGGCAGATAAAGGGAGGGGAGAGAAATTCACGACATCAGAAAAGGGGTGAAGGATCATTACGGATGAGAGAGGAGGTAAAAATATTTATCACTATTCATGCTGGAGTAGCGCTTTGAATTGCGATTCACAGTAGTTTTGAAAGTTTTTGGGAGAGGGCAACACAGATAGATGCTGACTAAAAACACATCCGGTCTGGGAGAAGCTGGATTCTTGAAAGAATGACAGAACGATCTAGAGAGCAGAAACTTTGAATCACTGACGGATATGTTGACGGAGACAAGGTAGGGAAGAGAAAGTAGAGAGACTTATAAGAGAATGATGGCCATGATCCCACTCCACCAAGGCCGAGAGGTAAGAAGAAGAGAAACAGATCCTCAAGCAGTACTTGAAAGGCTGTGAAGACGAAGGCATCGGGGATGAAGCTCCAACGTTGAGAAAGGAAGAAGGGGAGGCCAAAACTTGGATGTTCTGTGTCGCCTGTTTGCTAAATATCACAACCTCGAAGGCCTACCTGCGCAAAATAGCAAAAATAGTGCACGGTTCTTTTACGCTGCCTTCAGGAACACGCTTAATTTTGAAATCACAGCCTTGAAGGGAGCCATCACCCTTCCCACATAGGAATCCTAGGCAACCCTCACCTCTTGGACCGCTGTCTCCACTCCCAACGGACCTTTTCTTACGATAGGCCCTTTTTTGCAGGGATCGCAACCAAATTTAGTCGGGTCTGTCAAGTGCGTGTACGGGCGCACGCTGCGTCTCTTTACCTCCCCCCCCACACTTCCTCAATGTCCTTCTCGCTTCGCAGACGCACGCGAAGGAGTAAAGCATATTCACTTTGAGGTACTGATTTAGATCTCTTGCTGGGAGTAGATTATCCGCCCACTTTCTCGCTGTCGCCCAATTAAGCCAGCCTCTGAAGCGCATGTGATAGGTCAACGGCGAGAGAATGGGCGGATAAGCTACTCTCCGCAAAAGATCTAAATCGGAAACCACTTGTAAAAAGAGGATACTTGTCTGTTATGGATTAGCAGCAAGAATTTCATCTCCTGTAGAAAATTGCCGAAAGTTTTCACTTCTTGTCCAATTGAAGTCAAGCTCATCAACCTTTCGATCGCTGTTCAAAAGCGTAAGGATTTGGCATGCTTCGGAAAATTGTTCTCATCTAGACTACTTCTAATCATACTTTTATTTTTCATGCATATGTTACGGAACAAAGCACGGTACGCAAGAGTAGAATCGTTTTTGAAGCGCTCTCCAATCCTCACGGTTCCCTCTAAAGCTAAGCAAAAACTGGACTCTTCGGTGGAGCGAGCTCGCACACCTCCGCTAGGTAATGCATGTATGCCATGAAGCGCAAAAATTGAATTCACCAACCTGTTATCCCACCACCGCACTGGATAGGTCACTAGACGTGAATGGGGATGGTCGCGGTCGACAATAGCGCACTTGCAGCAGGCAAGGAGGGTAACGTGCAGTAGCACGGAAATCACAGAGGAGGCAGTGCGACAGTGGACAGGGACCATACGGTCACGAGTGACAGTATTTCGTAAGCATCGTGTAGGCGTCTCGGAGAATGTTGTTGAACACGTCTTGTGAAATTTGTGAGTCAGCAGATTACGCAACATGATTCTCTCACATCACTTCTACCGCAGTTTTAGCCCATCTCCATCATTTTGAGCCGCTCGAAGTAGGGCATATCGGGCTTTGTCATGTCAACATCTCATAATCATTGTTCTATTTTGCCATGGCCGACCCTCCCCTGTTTGCTCCGCCCGGACTCATCTAAGAAAGCTAGGCTTTATTCAGGCAAACTCAAATGTCGACAGCAGGTTTCTGAGGTGTTATGGTGATTTCGGCTCGAGAGAACCTGGTGTCACGCCGAAAGGCCCAGCTGTAGACCTCCTAGCGCCGGATTCGGAGACGGCGGCATGACTTACTGAAGCCCCGAAAGGTTCAGCAGTCGACCTGCTAACGCCGGATTTATTAGCTTTGCTGTAGACATCATAACGCCGGATTTTATCAACAGGGTGGCCAACTTCGGAATTTGGAGCATTTAAAGGCAGTGGTCGCGATCAAATATGCATGTCTTCTTTTCCTCTCTAAACTTCTTTATAGGTTCAGAGTAGTAGGGCCTATAAGAAAAAAATCGCAAAAAAAAACCGCTGTTTCGGGCCTAACTTCAAGCCTGAACTTTCCTGTCTTTCGATTGTGGACGAGCCCACTCCATATCATCGGCATCGATGATCTCTAATATTAAGCACATCAGCTGGCTTGAAATTGAATTTCAATATATTTGTGTACTCATCTAGTCGAAAACATTGACTGAAGTGCTTGCTTTCTTTGTTCAATTGTTCTTACTAGGTAAATTTGCATTTATTTCGTCCTCTGAATGTCGATGATTTTTGACTGCTCGGCATGAGACTTCTATCTTTTTCGACGGCGCTGTTCACGTGTGCGCGAACTGGCATCTTTGGGCCTTAGATACTCTAATACTAGCCCGTTTTTCACCGCGCTACCTTCATAGTTTTTCAGCTGTTTTCGATCCGAGCTGATTTTTGTAGTTTTTTCGATAAAGTTTTTCGTCGTGACTACTGCCTTTAAAGGCAGTGTTCACGATGGAGATCGTTTTTTTGTTTTTCCGCCTATCTTGAGAACGGCTCCATGCTGATTCCAATGATGTCTCTGTAATCGTACAAGACCTTCTGGAAATGAAGTTATGGTCCCTCAAAGATTGAGCTAAGGAAACGTGGTGGGCGAGTTTTCCGAGGCTTGTAACTTCCGTCTTTTGCAGCCGATGTATGCGAGCTGACCTGAGTAAAGAGAGAAGTTGGGAATAAAAGGAAGAACGGGGCTATAGATCGGAAATCATCGCTCATCTTACAATCTCGAGCATCCATTTGTTCACGTAGGTGGGCGTGGAAAGTGCATCTAGGTGTGACGAGCTGACGGGTGTCCAACTTTGGAGCCGTAGGGGACCGTTCCAAGCTCATTTTTCATAGTTTTTTCAACTTTAGGGTTGCGCTAGGCCCCGCAGCTGCCGTTCTCCACCAAAAAATCAGACATGGTTTTTATCGTGCACACTGCCTTTAAACTAGCTAATTCGCTCGTTCAAAAAGTTATCACTGCACAAGTACTATAACTAGCTATTACTGTAACCGTCCCATGTTCTATTTCATCGAACTGGAGTATTTCAACTGTTTTTATTCTGCCGTTTAGGTTCCGGTGTGAACCTCTTACTGAATGAGTATTTAAGCTATATCGCTGTTTCAAGTGGATGGCAGAAGAAAAACAAACGTTATTTATTAATTTGAGTTTTTAAACAGTACGACTTCAAATTCTTTGTTAAGCTTCCAGCAACAAATAAGTAACAACCATAAAGTAGCCATGAGGTTAGACATATTCACATTGGGAGATCACCCGAAACTTAACTAAACCGTATGAGAAGTCACCGAGTAGGAAAACAAGTAGATTGTATTGCACACAAGAGAAGTAAGTGAGCGTAAAATGACAAATTTGAGAACTATTCCATTTTTTCTCTCAGGAAGAGACCACTCACCGATATATTGGGTAGTCACCATTCGAGCGAATGCTGTGTAGGTCGTCTATGAACTCCATCATTTTATTTGATACGCCAAAATGTAAAACAAAATTTCCCATGTAAACAAGGGCCTGACACGATCCTGGAAGGGAGTAAGACTCAGGAGAGGAAGGCGAATGGAAATCAGGCAGAGCGCTACGTCGATCCTGTCCAATGAAGAAGTTGTACGGTATTGCGGCCTCGGCGTCGACTGCGCCGTCGTTCTCAATTTCTTCAACATCATCCTGCGGCGCTGGCTCACTCGGATCTATTCCTGGGACGTCCCCAATATTCTGCTCCCCTGGACAAGGTCACGCTCTCTTAAAGGCAGTGTTCACGATAAATTTCACTTCCGATATCTCCACGGTTTACGGAAGGTCTGGTGCCCTATATAGCAAGGCATGCTTAAAAAGGACACGAGAGATGCGTTTTGGAGCCGAAATAGGCCCTCTCTTGTTTACGTTGATTTTTGAGCGTGGAGGAATTGACCGCTAGAAGGATGAAACCTATCAGTGCAATTAAGCGATCAGCTCACTAATCAGCACTTCCTTAACTTGATCATTCCTGTAATATAAGTCTTCATTTGTTCTTCTTGAGGGGCGGATCTGGGGCACGAGGGGTGTCTGGGGCACCAAAACGCTTGTTTGCAGCCGTTATTTTGCCGCTCCTGGCTCGCTTTCAACCGTTCTTTCGACCTGGGAGCCTAGGATCCTTCTCCCCTATCATTTCACTGAGAAAAGTCAACGAGGATGATCATCGTGAATCTGCCTTTGAAGGGCGGTAGTGGTGAAAGCGAAGCTAAAAATGTGAATGTAGATCAAACATAGGAACCCCCTCATGAAGCAGGGAGACAAGCAACTTTTTATGAAGCGGTAATTCCTGACTGTTTATCGCTCGAAACAATCGTTTGTCCCTTCTCCTGGGCAACATTATGTCGTGAGTTGAGCTGCAACTTACGCCAAGCCCGTGCCCTGAAAGGCTAAATTCGTTATACATATTTGTAGCCCTAATCAATGACTTCTACGATCGACGTTAGCATTTCGACGAATGAATAGTTCGAGTATCGCATACGGTAAATCCCTAATTAATAGAAAATTCAAATGAATCTGTGGTGAAAATAATACTTTCGAATATCGTCAGTTCAGAAATGAAAACAGTTTTCAATGAGATTTCACGAAAGATTTCTAATAGAACAACTAATTGGGGTGAGCGATTCGAATTTCTTTTATGAATGGGTGAACTCAAAGATGTTTCTGTCTCTGATTATCGAGGAATTTTGAGGGTCTTTCAACAACAAAAAACTATTCGAGATTCATCCAGAGATCTTTCGTTCCAAAATGATTTTTAGCAAACAAATAATTTGATTTTTTTCTGATAAGTTCATAATCTAGAAGCCGAGAAATATATACCGAACAAAAGCAACATCCTAATAATTGCAAGTTCAGGAATGAACTCTCCAGATCAATAAGATCAGTGAAAATATTTTCGTGAATAGAAAAATTTAACTGGAATCAAGAATCGCCATTGGGAGAAATAGAAAGCTACAGTAAAGTGAAAAGATGACTTTAGCAGTTGAGTGAAGTGAAGAAAATAGCTTCGAAGGGCAGCGTGCACCAAGCGCGTTGTAAAATGTTCGAATCACGCTAGGTGTTTGCAGATTTGTGAAATCAATGTTCACCGGCGATAGGATGTGCTGCCTTATCAGCCTGCCGTGCACCTGATATCGACAGGTCGATAGCAGGTCAATAACAGGTCCATGTTTTTCTCCCGAAAGAACCTGCGAGTGACCGGTCGCTCGAGAAAGGGGCGGACCAACCTGATGTCGACATTTGAGTTTGCCTGAGTGTGTGGCGACACTGATTATGAAAATCAGTGATGCCACATATTTGCGGTAGAGGAGATCTAAGAAAATCAGTCATAAGCTTATTATGAGCAGTTCGGTCGAGAAGCCTCAAACATCTGTTCCTTCGAATGCTGTTTCTAATACACGGTTCTCACACGATTTTTGGAAGTTTTTTGCCGTAACTGCAGTTTAACGTCGCAGTGCACGTTATGGTATGTTTACACAAGGTGTTGAGTTGATCGCAAAACGCTTGGCTCCGGGCGAGATTGAACCAGCATCATATTCCCTTTCCGGGGGAGCGCCTTATCGCACTGCACCACCGGAGCCCCAGCGCCGCTCTCACTCAACTGCTCGGTAAATCTTCACCGAAGCAATCATCCTTTCACCCGCATAACGGGATGAAACAGGTATACCGTCAGAGACTATCTAACAGTCGTAGACCTGTCAAGATGATGCCCTAGTTAAGTCTTACACGATTTTTGGAAGTTTTTGCCGTAACTGCAGTTTAACGTCGCAGTGCACGTTATGGTATGTTTACACAAGGTGTTGAGTTGATCGCAAAACGCTTGGCTCCGGGCGAGATTGAACCAGCATCATATTCCCTTTCCGGGGGAGCGCCTTATCGCACTGCACGGCAGTTACGGCAAAAAAAAACTTCCAAAAATCGTGTAAGACTTAACTAGGGCATCATCTTGACAGGTCTACGACTGTTAGATAGTCTCTGACGGTATACCTGTTTCATCCCGTTATGCGGGTGAAAGGATGATTGCTTCGGTGAAGATTTACCGAGCAGTTGAGTGAGAGCGGCGCTGGGGCTCCGGTGGTGCAGTGCGATAAGGCGCTCCACCGGAAAGGGAATATGATGCTGGTTCAATCTCGCCCGGAGCCAAGCGTTTTGCGATCAACTCAACACCTTATGTAAACATACCATAACGTGCACTGCGACGTTAAACTGCAGTTACGGCAAAAAACTTCCAAAAATCGTGTAAGACTTAACTAGGGCATCATCTTGACAGGTCTACGACTGTTAGATAGTCTCTGACGGTATACCTGTTTCATCCCGTTATGCGGGTGAAAGGATGATTGCTTCGGTGAAGATTTACCGAGCAGTTGAGTGAGAGCGGCGCTGGGGCTCCGGTGGTGCAGTGCGATAAGGCGCTCCCCCGTAAAGGGAATATGATGCTGGTTCAATCTCGCCCGGAGCCAAGCGTTTTGCGATCAACTCAACACCTTGTGTAAACACACGGTTCTCGTTGAAATTCACTTTCTAGTTTTCTGGAAGCACTTCTGCCCCGGATATATCGTATGAGATTTTCATATTAGTTGGAACACCTTTTTGACGAGCTACCGGCCTAAACGGGATATCAGCCACCTATGATTCTTCTTTTTTCTTAAGGTTCTTCAAAGAACATGCTTTTCCAAAATCATTGTTCATGTACAAGAGGCTCATCGACAGGTACCTGAGCGGGGATTTTAGCAGTTTACCACATTCCTGATTTCTACTCACTTTCTTGTTGCTTCTTCGGTTTTCCTTATCAATGTTTGATTTTGTTTATTTCGAAACCGGGTGTGAAAAACACGTAAATAATCAACAAGTAAATCAGTTTTCTCACTTCCTTTCTGTGCAATTCGATGGCAAAAATTATTTCGATCTTGTAATAAGATGTTGCATGTTCTCCTTCATCGACCAAACTCAACCACCGTATGTAATTAGAAGCTTAGATGATAAGTCATTGCACTTCTTTCAACTGGATTATGCGCATCGAATTTCGATGAACTGGCAACATACTGGAGGCTATCGAAAGAAAATAGCTTGCTCTATAGTATAGTTCAGTTGCGCATTTCGAAATATTCAACTTTATGGATTATTGGATCGTTGAAGCGGAGTACAAAAATATGCTTGTTTATTGACCCGGAAATGAATAAAAATGAGCTTTATTCATGAACTTTGATGACAACGGTCTATAACACTCTGCCAAAAACTTCTGAAATCCTTTTATCAGGGACGACGACCTGAGAGCCTGTCTCACGCCTCTTTCTGTCACCCGCTGAGATTGCCGCTCGGAGCGGACCTGGAGAACAACGCGAGCGGCACTTGAAAACAAGACTCAAGACTTCATGCAGGACTTGAGCCTGCACTGCATCGCTTCGCTACGGTCCCGTTGTCAAGCGAATAGAAATGCTAAAGACGCTCTTGGTTTGTAGATTCTAATTTCAACACAGAAGGGAAGTTTAGTAAGCAATCTTCAAATGCATTTATTATGATCCGATAACGTATTTGGTATCATAGCCATCCATTGAACAATGAAAGGATCGTCTTCGTGTGAACGCACAGATTCTCTGGCTTTATGCACGACTCGTGATCGCCATTGAGCTGAAACTACTTTAAGATTGAGAACGTTCAAACATTGCTTTAAATAACGCACCGAACAACACTCCTTACAAGCCACGGGCAATGATGCTGATATTATCATATTTACGGAAAAAAATCGTTGATAATCTCTCTGATGAAAAACCCCCTGCGAGGAAAACAAGAGGGAGGTTCAGAGTATTGTCTCATGACTCTGAGTGACCGGAGGTGACAGGAGCACTTCTTGTAGAAACTCCTTCGCATCTACGAAAGTTCATTCCAGCCTTCATGTTCTCCCAGCGGCCGCCCGGAAGCGTGGTTGTGGCCTCCGTCCTAGCGCCCCTAGATTCCACCTTCGACAAAATTTCATGAATAATTAGCGCATCTGTGCTCATAGCAGAGTCATCCCTACTCCTAAACTCATCTGCCTCTTCTCGTCATGCACACTTCTTGTAAAGCCTCACCCCTTCCTCACGATTTATCAACTCTCGCTGAACTCTAAGCTTTCTCTTCAGAGTCCCTCCCTTACTCCCTGTGACTTCAAGCCCAATCCTCTTGAAGCTGCACTCCCATTTCGCGAGGGCCCTACACCTTGATCGTGCTCAATAGAACTTCGAACCCGCCGGTGGATGTGGTCAGACAACGGTGGAAGCTGAACAACTGCGATTTATATGAAGTAATGTTTAATGCTTGGGCCCATACATCTGACGACTACACTTTAACAGTTTGACTAATCTGATATAAATCCTCAGAGCGCATCAAAAACAGCGGAACGAGTGCTACGTCGTGAAAGCCATGTGCAGACTTGCGCCATCGAAAACTAGGAAACTACTTTTTGTCGTAAATACTGACTTTGAATTTGGGGAAAGAACTCCATCAAGCTTCTAGTCAGCGACACCTTAAAGGCAGTGTTCACGATAATCTTCGATTTTGAGATTAATGGCTAAATTGATTGTTTGGCCCCCAAGTAAAACTGAAATGACGAAAAAACCGAGAAAAACGCACCAGAAGGTCACGAAATCCTTTACTCTCACCCCGCCTCTTTACTCTCACAGGAACTGTTCGTTGTGGCAATGAAATCGTTTGTGGACCCGTCTGTGGCAATTCTCTACTCTCCGTTGCTCCGTTCATTCCTTCATACCCTGACTAGTACTGTTTTGCCCAAAATATTCTTCCATTTTTGATTAACGCCATTTTTTACCGGTGACAACCATGGTGAACATGTTCATACAACCGGACAACTAGTTCAGGTCAGAGAATAATATCTCTAAAATAAGACGATTTAGTGCGTTTCTCGCCGTTTCTTCGTAATTTTCGTTACACTTGGTAGCCAAGGCATTGCTTTGAGTGGAAAACTCGGGAACGAAAATCATCGTGAACACTGCCTTTAAAGTTACACAACTCTGTCATCATCGATTCAGAATGGCTGCACTCAACAGTTTTTTTCTACTTATGATAGTTCATTACAGCTGTTGGGATCAGGAACCCGATCAGATCGAAAAATAAATTTTAGAATTTTTAACCCAATCGAACTCACCAGCCATACGTCAATCGGTTTCGTGGACAACCGATCAAGTCCATTTGCCGTTATCGATCGCGATATTTCTTCAGTGAGATCAGTTCTGTGAAATAAAAGCGGTATTTGCCACCGACTCTAGCTCTTTGTCATTCTCACGCTTGAACTGCCCTTGCAGCTGATTTTTTCAACTCAAACGCTAACGTCGGACAGGGAACGAGATTCTCATGCTGTAAAATGGTGTGTTTCGCTGTGTCGATTGCGTCCAACACTACTCATTGTACGACACCATGGAAATTTTTGCTACCTTGGAGAATTCATTCCTGGACTTCCTTGTTTTATTTTAGAAGAGAACTCAAGTTGCATGATAATTTACGCATAAGGAGATTGAAACGACAAAGCATTTCCAATTTAGGCTGAGTTTCGGTGTATACAGGCAAATTGAAAGAACATTGTTGTGAGTTTTTTTTTTCCATGATGTCGTAGAATGAGTAGTGTTGGACGCAATCGACACACCAAAACACGCTATTTCACGGCATGAGAATTTCGTACCCTGTCCGACTTTAGGGGCTGAGCAGAGTGCCACCGCGGCGCGGTCTGATGATGGAGAGCCGTATTGATAGATCGCCGCGATCTATCAATACGGCTCTCAATCATCAGGCCGCGCCGCGGTGGCACTCTGCTCAGCCCCTTAGCGTTCGAGTATTTTTTCATGCGGCCAACTGAATAAGCTGCTCCACTAACCTGACAAATTTTCGAAATGCATCGTCACCAATCTCCGAGCTTTTGAATAAATATATTTTCGTTGAAGAGATTGTATTAGAATGTGCACGTAACATCTCCAGAAGACGAATTGTGTTTTGAACTCTTGCTTCCTTGTCAGGGAGAGCCCCAAAAGTTTTCTGAAAACAGAGAATTGCAAGCACTCACCACAACGTGATACGATGAAATCACAGAGCAAATGTGATACATTGTACTATCATAGAAAGAGCTCCTCCAGACAAAAATGATTTGGCGCAGAGAGAAACGGGTTCAACAAAAAGGGAACAATAGAAAAGGAGAGTGGCGAGAGTCTACAAATAATGAACAATACTTCCTAGAACCGATTTTGTTTGCTGACCTTTCTATACAGTGAAAACAAACCGTTGCGGTATTCTACACGGAAGTACTTTGTGGCTCCAGGTTTCTTATTATGCAAATACCGATAAGAACTTCTCCATATGTATAAGTACTTAACAGTTATCATTAAAACAGAAGATAATGTTTGGTTGACCTACACAAACGGTTTGCTCTAGATGTTAGGAAAAGTGAAAAAGTGGAGGAGCAACATCAAATACAAGTATTCCTATAAGATCTCGCAGAAAGAATAGAAGTTCTCTCCCAAAACCATAAAATCCTTTCTTGTAAAACATCGAAGCGCTTCGTTTTCGCTGTACAGAAAGCTCAGCATACAAAATCGGTTTTGGGGGTGCCACCTTTTGATAGAATTGTTCACTTTTTCTTGATATTATAGCCTACAACGTGTTTTACCGATTTTATCGAAAAATCGATAATATTGATTGATATGATAGACAGCGAGTAATAAACTTGTTAGTCAATTCCCCTGTCCCTACCCATCCTAAAAAACCTTAGTCTACCACGTGTTTTAGCAATTTGATCAAACATGGATAATATCGATTGACATGAAGAACTGTTAGTAACAATCTATGATAAACAGTTAGGAGCAAACTTGATAATCACTTCTCCTGTCCCTCCCCATCTGGACAAACCACAGTCTACAACGTGTTTTAGCGGTTTGATAAAAAATCGATAATATCGATTGCTTACCTGTCTGCCTGCCTTTATAACTACTTGCCTACCTGCCTGTCTGCCTGCTTGCCTACTTAGACTCTGTTTCATTTCCAGTGAACTCCTGTTTTCGGTTATCACAGCCGTAGCGGTGGCGTTTCGTCGGAAACTCCTTATCACTAATTATATTTCACCAGGGAACACCTCTCCGCTGCTGGTGATAATCTAGATCGACGTGATTTTACGCACGCGTTGCCCATTACGCGTATCGGCGCACAATACGAATTCTTCTGAGCAACCGCTGACCTAACTTTTTTTTGATTTTGAATCAATTTAGGGCAAATTTTGTCAGCAGTTATCTCCTCAAATTCAAAATGCTATCTCCAGAAATTTTTTTGAAAAGCTTAATTAACTGCTCTATGAGATTCTAGTTAATCATAAGGCCTGAGCAAAACCAAACCACTCCAGTCGCTGCAGCTATTTCCCTTCTCAAAGGACTGAATGATAGAGTGGTACTCTTTCCGGGATGCCTCTCTTATAGAGAGAGCACCATCGAAAAATAGTGTTGAAGAAGACTATGACAAGTCTTCCTGTAGGAGAAATTACGGAATTTCTAGGTTGCGTACCTGTGCAAAAGCTGTCACTCGCTGAATGTCGAGTTGGCCTTGTCGAATCATCCACGTGTCGAACATCACGACAAACGGGATCTTTAATGATACGTCTATAGATGTACACTATCACATCGCTTGTTTCACGTATAGCTTATGCTCATCTATTGGAGGCTAGATCACTGCGGCATGCTCAGAGTGCAGTAGATTGTTTGCGCAACTCTAGTAACAACCTTTTCGCTGATAGGAGTTGTTGCGTTGAATGGGCACGTTTGGAGTGACTTGGCGCATAAGCGGTATGTGTTTCCCCCATTTTTCTTTGACCAATTAGCCTTTATTTAGACAACAGAAGCGATCCGCGGCTTTTATTCAAGTATACTGTGAGGCATAAACCATCCTCACATCTCTCCATGAAGGACGCGCGTTATGTGATTTTAATGCCATGTACAGTCCACGCGGATTTGTTCGTCGGATTGATGTGCGCCTGAGCAGTCTGTGTCTCTGCGTATCTGCATGCGGTGCGCAGTTTCTATGTCTCCGCCACAGAACACCGAACCGACAAAACGTCCGTGTCTAGCATACATCGCGTAGCTGTGCGAGCTGTGAAGCCAAGTTCATATGTACTTCCTAGGGAGGGCGGAGAAATGCAGAGGTCATGATCCATATCGACCGATTACTGAACTTGCAGCTTATCGCTGATTAGCTTGCTGCGAGCGGAAGGCAAAGCCTGTTCGAATGAGACTGCCCGCTCACGCCGTCGGCGAGCCTATCGAGCGGCCGTCGTAATGGTATCCTTCGGATGAGCCTCCCCACGACTGCAAAAGGTCTGCAAACAGCTGACCGGGATATTATTCTGCATTCTTCTGATGTTCCTGCAAATCGATCCACAAGATGAAAAAATGCTATCACGACGGCCGCTCGACACGCGCGCCGACCGCGTACTTTGCGTTGGCGCAAGCTACTACGCCAAGAGAGAACCAAAACGGCCGAAATGATCCAAATGTATGGTTCTGGTGTGGACGTTTGTTGCAAGCGCATTCCCCGTAGGGTCTACATCAAGGTTGTGCGTTATAACATTTATGTGTTAACGCATCAATGGGTCAGCGCTGATTTTTTACACAAAATCAACGCTATACCAATTAATGGAGAAGTCTAAGAAGTGCGTTAGTGTGGTTCGTTAACTCTGTTGGAATCCTTATGCTTAAAGCAGTTATGTCCTGATGTATGTATGTATGTATGTATGTATGTATGTATGTATGTATGTATGTATGTATGTATGTATGTATGTATGTATGTATGTATGTATGTATGTATGTATGTATGTATGTATGTATGTATGTATGTATGTATGTATGTATGTATGTATGTATGTATGTATGTATGTATGTATGTATGTATGTGTGTGTAATTGTGTTTTCCCGCGGATCTCCGGAATGGCCGATCAAAACGGGTGAAATGGTACCAACAGTCGGGTAAGTGGGACACTCATCGATTACCAAAAAATCAGCCTGAATTTCCGATTCCGCGCCTCGGGGCAACCGAGTTTGTCCGTGGGGCGCTCTTTTAGCCGTGGGTCATGGAAACTTCAATGAGGAATCTTGCGCTAGAAGAGTTACCCTCTAATCAGAGCGAAAGGTTTTCATTGGTTCGCGGGGCGCCGTACTGAATTGTTAGGGTTCGCGGAGTGCGCAGGACGTCATATAAAGTGAGCAGTACCAAAGTGGGAGTGAGCAGGACGTCACAGAAAGTGAGCAGGACCCCAGTGGGAGTGTGCGGAACGTCATAGGAAGTTTGCGGGACCCCAATGGGAGTGTGCAGGACGTCTTAGAAAGTGAGCAGGACCCCTGTGCGAATGTGCAGGACGTCTTGGAAACTGTGCACGACCCGTGTACGAGTGTGCAGGTGCGCTATAGAAAGTGAGCAGGGGTCGTATTCGCCAATAACCCGCCGAGTAGTCGAAGGGTAAATGAGGTGAAATTTCAGTACAAAACGCGCGCTCCACGGCCACCTCTCGCCTCCCTTGGCTTCCCTCGCGACCGTCGAAAGATTTTGCATCGCTTCTCGGGAAAATTGGCCACATCGCGGCGAAATATATTGCAAATTGCACGAAATTTTCAAACATTTCTTAAACCCTCATTTTCTCAATTTCCATGTGATTCTGTCTTTTGTTTCCCTTTCATTGGTGACTCAGATCCTTTTTCTTGTTACAATTATACATTTTTGACTGAATATTCATTTTTCGCTATTTTTTTCGCACGTTTCATTGAATTTTTACAAAAAAAATTGGAAGGCGATTTATGCCACATCTTAATCATCCAGAGAGCTGCGGGCTCTCATCTTTATGTCCAAGTATTATAGACAGCGTGTAAAATAACGATCTTTATTCTGCCAGGTTTCATTTTTTCAATGTGAATGTTGAATTTTAAAGACCGATCCATTTGTGGTAAAATAAGTCTCATTTGATGAGCCACTGTCCATAATACTTGAATTATAAAGATTTAAAATCAGAACACGAGCTTTAAATGCGCCGATTTGCTAGAACTACGAATAAAACCCAGTAAAACATGTTATACTATTGTTCTGCAACAGAGGAAATTAGTTTGCAATATTCTTATGCTAGAAACAAGTCTAAAAATGCAAAAGAATCGAACGAAAAATAAAAAATTACACAATATTCTCGAAGGGAAGTCCACGGGAATTCGAAGGGTAATCGATCAATTTCATTTCTTTCATTTCTGTCTTACAGCGTGTAAGATCTGTTCCTCTGCCGCGCGCGGTATCAGCCCTTCCGCTTCCCTTCGACTACCCTCGGCGGGTTGTTGGCGAATACGACCCCAGGACCCCAGTGGGAGTGCGCAGGACCGCAGTGAGAGTGTGCATGACGTCTTAGAAAGTGTGCAGGACCCCAGTGGGAGTGTGCAGGACCGCAGTGGGAGTGAGCAGGACGCCTTGGAACGTCTGCAGAACCGCAGTGGGAGTGCGCAGGACGTCTTGGAAAATCTGCAGAACCGCAGAGAGAGTGCGCAGGACGTCGTAGAAAGGGTGCAGGACCCCAGTGGGAGAGTGCAGGACCCCTGTGGGAGTGTGCAGGACCCCAGTGGGAGTGCGCAGGACGCCATAGAAAGTGTAGAATAGAGAGTGAAACGAGATTCTAGCAAATTATTTTATGTCAAAGCATAACTCTTCTGCAGCGGAGCAGACTTCCGCCCACTCCCTTCACTGTTCTCCACTCATTGCAACCGCTCAGTTATTTCTAATCATTAACCTCCCTAAATCAGTTTTATACATGTTGAAAGTCTGACCTTATCAAGATCTGCTTAACAAGAAAACAATAGTTCACACACATAGTTCATTTATTGAGAGGAAGGACATGGTGTCGGTCAATTAAGGAAACATCACATGAAAAATTCATGATGGAACATCTTGAGAAAAATTCAATCATCCCCGTAAATCAACACGGATTTGTTCCAGGTAAATCGGTGGAAACTAATTTGCTGGAATGCATTAACGACTGGACTGATTATTTGGACTCAAAAAAGTGTTGTGATGTGCTGTACTTTGATTTTTCTATAGTGGAGGCCACCAAGAGTGTCTCATTTACTTATCAATGAGAAGCGGTCGATTGGAGATCAATGAACATGAAACTCATTGCAGCACAACCGCTCTCGCTCAATCGGTATCGAGCGTGCTGGTATGGGATTCATGCACATTGATCCCCAGCCGACCGCTTCTTATTGATAAGTAAATGAGACACTTTTGGTGGACTTCACTATAAGGCTTTTGATCGTGTGGACCATTCCAAATTGCTTTATAAATTGTCGAAACTGAAATTCCATCCAAAAGTTATCAAATGGCTTGAAAATTGTCTTACCGGTAGAAGTTTCCAAGTAAAGATAAATTCAACGTTTTCATCTATAAGGCCTGTCAAGAGCGGGGTACCGCAAGGAGGGGTATTGTCACCAATTTTGTTCGCTATTTACACCTCGGAACTCCCAGGTCTCCTGGAGCGCTGCGGTGTTGAGTGCAAACAGTTTGTTGATGACATTAAGATTTATAAGAAGGTTGAAAGCGAAAAAGATCAGAGTATGGTGGCTTGTGCATTGGAGAGCATTCTTGATTGGTCTCATGAGTGAAAACAACCGTTGGCTTCTGAAAAGACAGTGTTCATGAGGCTGGGCATGTCGGATTTGCCATGTACATACAATTTGGATGGTCATGTGCTGAATTCCGTATCCTCTGTCAAAGACCTGGGTTTTCATTACAACAGCAAACTTGACTTCTCTGAACATTACCAATACTTGTGCAGAAAAGCTTCTTCTACGACTTTCCTCATTTTCAAGGCGTTGGCCATTCGAGACAGAAAAGTGTTGTTGAGAGCATTCAAAACCTACGTCAGACCAATTATGGAAAGTGGAACGACAGTTTCTTCACCGCATAAAAGAAAAGATATTTTGCAAAATATATGTAAGATCTCAAATCCAGGCCTATGAAAGAATACCATGTGCGGGAGCAAGGAATAGAGAGTTGAAAATTCATTCTCTGGAATCTCCCCGACGCCTGAATGATGTTTGCATGGTGTTTAAAGGCAGTGTTCACGATGAAAAAAGTTTTCGAAATTCCACTAGGATTGGGTAGTGGAGGGA
The DNA here is from genome assembly GCA_029168955.1 of Aplectana chamaeleonis. Classification (NCBI taxonomy): domain Eukaryota; kingdom Metazoa; phylum Nematoda; class Chromadorea; order Rhabditida; family Cosmocercidae; genus Aplectana; species Aplectana chamaeleonis. Next base: position 67,511 of record JAPDOI010000906.1, read on the forward strand.
CACTCTGTAACGTTAACGTCGAAAGAACGCATGAAAACGAGCCAGGCAGAGCCCCAAAAGAGCCCGAAGTTGCAACTTCGAGCGCATTGAAAACCCCAAAAGCGCATCACACGCCCACCGACGTGAACAAATGAATGCTCGAGATCGTGAGATAAGCGATGATTTTCAATCATTAGCCCCGTTCTTCCCTTCATTCTCAGCTTCTCTCTCTACTCAGGGCAGCTCGCATAGATCGGCTGCAAAAGACGGAAGTCACAAGCCTCGGACAACTCGTCCACCATGTTTCCATAGCTCAATCTTTGAGGGACCATACCTGCGTTCACAGAAGGTCTTGTATGATTTCAGAGACACCATTGGAATCAGCATGGGGCCGTTTCCCAGATAGGCGGAAAAACAAAAAAAAACGATTTTCATCGTGAACACTGCCTTTAAGTTACTAGCTGGCATTGCGAAAATCAACCTTTCTAGATTCTTTAGGCTGAACCGCTCGAGGACCAGGGGGAGCAAGCTTAAGAATTCATACGCAGCTCCGAAAGGCAATATTAGAGCCTGTACCTTTACTTGTGAAGCCGGATCAACTTTTGTCTCTTTTAACCTAGATATTACACCGGTACCAGTACCTTCTGCTTTGTGGAGCTTCAAACGCATTGCAGGAAAGAAGCTATTGTGTTACTAGGTCCACATGGAGAAAAAACAGTATTTGTCCTTTTTTATCCAGTTCATGTTCTATGTAGTTACTTGTATTGTAGTACTTGTAGTATCGATGTTTCTTACGCTTGCCTTATGTGGCGTACTCAATGAATAAATAGATAAATGAACTGCGAGTGTGGTTGTCCTTGTAATGACAGAGATTGTCATGTGAGAAGAATAGCTTGGGACTCTACAAATCGAAAGAAGACTATTGGGTTGCGACATAGGGGGAGAAGTGATGAAAGGAGTCGTAAATCTGATGCCGGCAGCAACCGACAATCCACCGCTGGTTTCGTATTTTTCGCTGTTTGTTTCCAAATTTTATATCCCTTTCCAAATTGCCCACAATTTTTGATTTTCAATTCCGGCGATTTCCGGCAATTTTTGATTTTCAAAAATTGCCAGCGACAATTTTCTCTTCTTAAAAAAGTCCATTTGGTCAGCAATTTTCGGGTAGACGAAAGTCAGTTTAAATCTTTCCGACAAGCTATCCTGCCTCAAGAAGTTGGCGCGCAGGAAAGTTTTCTTGAGCGAAAACTTCGCTTGGTCTCGCTAGTGATGGCTCATATATATAACTTTCCGCTGATAAATGTCAAAATTGTTTTGAATCCTTGCCGCGCGGACAACTCTCGTTTGCGAAAAGACCCTTCCTGGCCAAGAGCCTCTTTTATAGTCTTCGCCGCAGGGGGAGATGGCGAAGTACAATTCAACCAAATCGATTACGCTGCGCCGCGTGCAATGACAAAAGACATGAATAGATCATCAGTTCGAAAAATACCAATAGTGCTGCGTAGTCCGGGGGAAAAGACAGCACGGTAGGCGTGGTACTCGAGGAGCTGGTAACTAACTGTCCGACTCGATTGAATGCTAGGATGATGACTCGAACAACTGTTTAACTTTCGAGAGATCAACAGAGATTTCGAATGATTTTCCAATTCAATGGACCACGATTTAGCATTTTTTTGACGGCTGGATATTCAAAAATTCGAATATTTCAATGTGTTCAGCGAGCTTTTCTCACAATTCCAAATTCGGGGTCTCATGGGGCTGCTTCGGGATGCTCCTTGGTTTTCTTGACGTTACGATTAGGACGATCCTCCCAGCTGTCTGTTTCAGCCAGAAAACCTAATACAATTTACAAATACAACAATGCCTTTACGTATCCTCTGGTTCCGAGCCAAATTTACTCTGTTGCCTCGCGTGGCTGTGCGGAGCGAGGATGGAGACAGCGAGAAAGTGTGGGGAGAAGGAGACGCAGCGTACGCGCGCAGACGCACGCGATGAACGGAAATGAAGTTTACTCGGAAACAGAGGATATGTGATAAAGCGGTTTCAATGAGTTAATCACCTCCCATCCCCAGAGCTTCATTTCAGCGACCATTTCTCTGCTCAGCGTTCCTCCCAAAGAATGGCCCATGAGGAAGGGTCTTGTGTTTCCTGTATGAGCTGCTACCTATAAAAAGCAATTATTTTCATGGCACGAAAACTCCCTCTAGCGTTTGAACATACCGCTTTAGCATAAAAAGCAGCCAGTTGCTTGAGTGTTGAAGCTTTGAAATGTGATTGATACTCGATTGCATAGAGGTTGAACTCCTTCGGAAATACATGTAGGAAAGCGTAATAGGAGAATATAGAACCACCAATGGCGTGGATCATGTAAATGCTGAGTTTAGCGTGAGGCGTTTCACGAAGTTTTGTGATTATTGTGGTGTCAACATTATTGTGGATTTCCCTCTGATGTTTTGCGATGAGCCCAGCCAATTGTTCCACTGTCAGATTACTGAAAAGATCATGAATGCCTATCTCGATGTTGAATGCATCAAGAAGACTTCTTTTCAGCTCGAATAGTAGCAGTGAATGACCACCCAGTGCAAAGAAGTTATCTGTGGTGTTTACGCTCTGGACGTGCAGGAGCTTCTTGAAAATAGAAATCAGTTCCAACTCAGTGACTGACATGAGTGTAGTCTCAGGCGCAATTACATACTCGCTGAATGTTCTACTGTATTCCTCAAGCAATGCTTCTTTGTTTATTTTTCCTGAAGTGTTCAGCGGGAATGCTGGGATTCGAATGAATCTTGAAGGTATCATATACGATGGCAGAGTCATTTTCAGTTTTTGCAATATTCCACTGTCGTTGATGTTATCAGCATGGACAATGAAAGCAACGAGTATTTCGTCTATAACAACGACCTTGACTTCTGAAACCTCCGGAGAAGACGTCATAATTGCATGTTCCACTTCACTGGCCTCAACTCTGAAGCCTCTCACCTTCATTTGTGAGTCGATTCTGCCTTTGTAGTAGTATCCCTCTCTCTCACATCTAACAGTATCTCCTGTGCGATAGCAAGGGATACCATTGAGAAAACTGAATGCGCCATCATTGAGCATGTTGAAGTACCCTCTGGCCACTTTCGCGCCCCCTAAAATCAGCTCTCCTTCTTTCATATTTTTTGCTAAAGTCGCATTCTCATTGTTCATCGGTTGTCCAATGAGGGAATTTTCTCCGGGGAGCAGTTTACACCTATTTGTAAGAGACCACACGGTGCATTCAGTTGGTCCATAGATTTGTGTTACGTCTACACCCAACTTCATTAGCTCGGAGAGATTTTTCTCACCCACTCCATCTCCGCCGACGAACACCTTTTCTGCTGAAGAAACTTGCCGCAATTCGACGTCCGTGAAAGAGTTGAGCATGGCAGAACTAATGAATACGAAATCACATTTCTGTTCGCCAACCTCAGTTGGAAGCTTTCGAATGTCAGAGTGCATACAGAGGTGGCTGCCGTTCATGATGGAGCCGAAAATATTGATGACGCTCACGTCGAAAACAACATTGACGGAGTGCGAGACCCGTCGACTGGGTCTCAAGAGTGTCTGCTGCGTGGCACCTTGAAGAAACGCGCTCACATTTCTGTGGCTCACAGCTACACCTTTAGGGGAGCCCTGCGATCCGCTAGTGTGAATCACGTACATGACATCACAGCCTGTAATTCTGTTCAGATGTACTTCACGTTTTCGTTGTTTTTGTTCGGAAATTCTGTCTATCACTTCTTCAGTGATACATAGGGCTGATTCAACATTTTCAATCATTTTGCTTCTCCTTGAACACGGCCAAGACTTGTCCAATGGAGAATAAGCAGCACCAGTCTTGAGGATGCTAACCAAAACGATAACTGCATCGTTCGAATTCAATTCTGTACTAATAACATCATCACCACGAATGCAGCATCCTGTGGTTTTTGCCCACAAGTCGTTGAGCCACTCAGCAATGGTTGAGGATTTGGAGCCAAACCTTTGGCAGGTCGTGGAGGCAATAGGATCTTGAACATTCCAATGAGAGGAATTCAAATATTGTGACACAGCGTAGGGAGGATAGTCAATCCGACAAGTAAATGAATGTGCTAAATGATCGACTGAGAGCCCACGAATATTCGACATCATATCGCTCACTAACTCTTTGATCAAATCGCTTCGATATTTGCTCTCGTTATACTCCAACATCAATCTGGTTCCCTCCGGCATTTCATCGAACGTGACAGAAAGATCGAAAATTGTGTTCATGGACACTTGATCAATCTCCACGCGCGCGTCAGGGAAGTCAATAGATGGAAAATCAAGTTGATGACGGTAATTGAAGAAGATTTGAAATAAAGGATGCTCGTGCGATTGACGTCTGCATTTTGTAGCAGCAACAAGCCTATGGAAGGGAATGTGTTCATACTTCTTCAGATCTGAAGTTTCTTTGCTGACCATAGAAACAACATCTTTCAGAGGTTGTTGTGGGCGGACCTCAACTGATAGCACAACATTATTCAGGAAATATCCAACTAGATCCTTCACCTCTTCATTTCTTCCCGAGACAGGATATCCTATTACAATAGAATCGTCTTGGCTCCTGCACTTGAATTTTCGCAGGCTGCAAATGAATGCTGAAAGCACAACTACGAATTCAGTTGTGTGGTGGTTCCTAGCCGTTTCTTTAACATATGAGACTAGAGCTTTGGGAACGATCTGCATATACTTCTTGAAAACTCGAGGGTTCCGAGGTGGACTTCTTTGCGGCAGCACTGTTGGCTCCCTACCTTCCAATTTCTTTGTCATATCCTCTAGTTCCGGAGAAAACTGTAGTGAGTGCCGTTGTGTTCGTGCGTACTCACTCACTGAATGGTTCAGAGGCTTGATTTTCCTAAATTCTGATCTAGTATATAATTCATATATGTCCTTTATTTCATTGGCCAGAATCGTCACTGACCACCCGTCTGTCAACATGTGATGTTGATTGAAAATGATCACAGCGTCGCTACCTTGACGACATCCAAGAATCCTCAGAGGAATTTCGCCTAAGTCGAAGTTGAAGTTTTCCTCTTTCTTCTTAATAATATCGTAGTCCGATCGTACAAGCATGATGCTTTGATGGCATTCTGTGAGCGAGAGAACCACTTGGTTCGCCGTTAATGACGCCGAACTCTTCACAAATATTGTGCGGAGAATGTGTTGACGAGCGATAAGAGAATAGATTGAGTAAACCATCTTGTCGATGGAAAACGATTTTGTCATCTGTCGGAAGAAAATTGAGAATATAACATTATAATGATTACCCGGTTCCAGTTCCCGTAAAAGGTACATGTTTTCTTGTGCATAAGTCAGCTCACTTCGAACTAAAGGATCAAAAACATTAGGGGCTTCTTTGAAATTCTCTCTTGGAAGAATATTTACAAAATCTTTCAGTTTTGGATTTTTGAATAGGAGATCGACGGAAATGTTTGTATGCAGAAGCTTTTTCAGGCTCCATACCACTCGCAAGGCGCTCAACGAATTTCCTCCGCAGTCGAAGAAGTCTGAGCTATCGCTAATGTCAGTGCTGAGTATTTCTCTCCAAATTGATCTCACACTGTCCTTCAACGTTTTGTGATTTCCACTTGATGATGACAACGGGCTATCTCCCTCGAGCTGGAGTTTCTCAACCATTTTGTTCATCTTCATTGGTGAAAGAGCAGAATATGTGAGTGCTCCACTAAGGTTTAGGGTTTCTCGTATAATTTTTCTTCCAGTTTGGGGAGATATTGAATTCCTTGCTATAATTGATTGTAAGGCACTGTTGCCGTAGGTTGACACCATCCCGTTTCCTCGCCACGATGGCCATTGTACGGCAAGAACTCGCTTCACATTAGGATGTCCCTTCAGCGCTAAAGCATCCAAGAATACGTTAGATGCGCTGTAGTCCTCTGTTCCCTGAAGGGTTATTGTACCACTCAGAGAAGATGTCATGATGAGGCTCTCGAGCAGGATATTATTTCTGCAAATGTATCTAAGGATGTTCATAATGCCTCTGACTTTTGGATTCATGACTGTCAGCATCATTTCAGTCGTTTTTGTCAGCGATTTCGTTGTAGGTACTCCAGCGGCATATACAATACTACTAATTTCACCATACTTGCTTCGAATCTCGTTCAGCGCAAATCTCACAGAATCTTCGTCAGATACGTCCATATGAACGTACGATACCCTCGGTAGACTGGTTTCTTTGGTAGCGCGACTAGATATAATAATATTCTTCACAGAGTTCGTTTTATGGAGCACTTCAACGTAAGCGGAGCCAATGGCTCCATGTCCACCAATGACGACAACAGTTTCTCCCAGACTGGTTCTATGATCTAGCTGAATTTCTGTCTCTGCGTACGCAGTGCCGTGGAGGCATCCTGGTGTCGCATATAGCACATCTTCTTCAATAGAGAGTAGATGAGCGAAGAGAACCGCCACAGGAATTCTCGCTGAGTTGTCTACAAAAATGTTTTTCCGTTTCGCATTCAGAGTGGATTGTTTGATTGGTCCCACTGTCGTCCAGTGAAGAGCATTACCCGTATGTGAGACTACAACGAATCGAGGTTTTTCGGAATGAGAAGTGACCAAGCAGACTTTACGAGTTAGAAGAAATGGTTCAGTGAAGTTGTTCAAGCAATCTTCAGGCAAGTAGACTATCAGGGAAAACTTTGCCAAGTCTTCAGCAGAGAACGCAAATATTTCACACGGCCTTGCCGAGTAGATTTGACAGCCGGTGCAGCTGAGCTCAGCAACTTCCTTCATATTCGATACTATGAGTGTTCCTTCCATATGCGAATGAGTGTGATTTTTTCTGAAATTTGATATAGAAGACCACACAGCCTTAAAATAGCGAGGCGCATCTCTCGTAAGTCTCTTTCTCCAACACGTGATGTGATCGAATGGATAAACTGGTAGGTTCACCTCGAATGTGGAGGAGGGAAATGCCTTCCCGAAGTCCACATTGTAACCTAAGGCCCAAAGGTCAGCTAAAGACTGAAGTAATTGCGAGTGATAGGGATGTTCGATACCTCTTCGTCGAGAGAGAACCGTGCTGATCACATGGATGTCGGCGGATCTTTCAGCCAAAAGTTGTTTAACAATGCCGGATGGACCGATCTCTATTATGACTTTCACATCTTCGTTGGACAGTATAGTATCCAAACATTTCTTGAGATTCACAGGACTTCTCATCTGATCCCAGCAGTAGTTGTGATCGAACTCGTTGATTATCTTCCCATCCACATTGGATACGATATTCTTCGTCCCTTTCTTGAACGATATTTTCTTCACTATGTGCATAAAACTGCCCTTAGCGCTGTCCAGCATGGATGAATGGAAGCCGTGTTTCGTGGACAATTCTCGAAAAGATACGTCTTTGCTGCTTAGAGTATCCTTGAATGCTTCGATCGCAGTGGGTGCACCCACCACACACTTCATAGTATCTGACAGATGAGCCGTTATCTCAACGTTGTCTGGTAGATCTTCTTGATAGTCAGAGAAGGCTAGCATTCTGGCTTCCATAGTCTTGCTAACTAGTTCTCCCCTTTCTTTCAGCAGCTTCATACAGGCAAATTCATCGATGATGCCGGAGTAGCAAGCAGCAGAGTATTCGCCCACGCTGTGACCTATGAGCAAATCTGAAGCAACGCCCCAGTCTTCAAGTTGAGCAAGCACAGCTCGAGAAATGGTAAATATTGCCACCTGGGCTAGTTCGGCTTCAAAAATTTTCTTGGAATTGGAATCATCTGTTGGATACATAACTTCAGCAAAGTTCGTTCGAAACAGGCCAGACGCGGTAGCTAGCAAGCGATCCAGCTCATTCGTGAAGATGTCTGCGCAGTTTTTGCTGGCCTTCTCCATATTAGGATACTGAACTCCTTGCGGAGCAAATAAAAAGCAAATATTAGAGTTATTCATCGCCATAGAGATTGTAGGAGATGTGAATTCTTCTAGAAGTGAAATTGCTTGAGAAACAGATTCCACAGCGAATGCAGCTCTGTATTTGAAATGATCTCTCTTGAGCTGAAGTGTGGCCGCAACCGCGTCGAGTCTCACGTTTGGTTGGCTCCTGAGATACTTCGCTATCATTCGACATTGTTCTATGCAGGCCTTTCTGGATGCCCCCGAGATAGGCAATATGAAGGATGAGGTAGGGTTCTTACCAACTGGATTGAACTTCTGTGGTCCTCGTTCTAGCAGTAGATGTGCATTTGTTCCACCAATTCCAAACGAACTCACTGCTGCCAAGGAATTTGATGGAAGCGGAAGAGTCTTCATGTTAATGAGGAAAGGAATGCCTGATTGCAAGTTCTTGACGTTGATTTGGGGAGGGATTACGTGCTCTTGAAGCATTTTTATCACTTTGAACAATCCTCCCATCCCACCAGCAGCGAATCCGTGACCAATGTTCGCCTTCACGGATCCAACCACAAGATCACCCCTCTCCCCATAAATGCTTTTTAGTGACTCTATCTCAATTTCGTCGCCCACTAATGTGCCAGTCCCATGGCATTCCACGTACCGTATCCTAGAAACATCAAAACCGCTTAGAGGATGCAAAGCTTCCGCCATACAATCTCGCTGTCCTTTTGAGTTGGGTGCCATGAAACTAGCCTTTTGCGAGCCGTCATTACTCAATCCAAAAGATTTTATTACAGCCTGTATTGTATCTCCATCCTGGACTGCCTTGTCTAGCCGCTTCAATACTACACATCCAACTGCCGAACCTCGTACTGTTCCATCTGCGCTGCTATCGAATGGTCTGCAGACACCAGTTTTTGACAAAACCAGACCTTCCTCATACTCATAGCGCGATTGTCCCGGTAAGACTAGGGAGATTCCACCAGCTAACGCCATGTCTATTTTTCCAAGCTGCAGGGACATACATGCCTGTGCAATAGCTACCAGAGCTGTGGAGCAAGCAGAGTAGACACCTATGGCAGGTCCTGTCAGGTCGAGCATGTGGGAGGTAAAAGTTGAAACGAAATCCTTCATATTGAGTTTGAAAAGGCGTCGGAGACTCCCTTCAGCCTCCTCATTTGGATCACCGTAATCGTTCGGCTCGGCACCAGCAAACACTCCAATCTTCAGATCACTTCTATTCCGAACATATCCTGACTTTTCCAGCGTGTGATAGGCGTTTTGAAGGAAAACCCGCAATTGCGGATCCAACATGGAGGCATCATCCAAGGTCATTTTCCAAAATTTGTGATCAAATTTGTCGACGCCATCAATTACACCAGCTGCATCAACAATGTTCTCGTCGGTAGTATCAGCACGTCGAATGCACTCCTGTCCACTCAAGACTTTGTCCCAAAAGTCGTCCTCGTTTGTGCAGCCAGAGAATGCACCGCTGTAGGCAATTATGGCAACATCCTGGACCTGATTGGACGAGATGGTGCTGTCGGTTATATTGCTGCTCGAAGGGGTCCTTGGCAGCGCACGAGTCGTGACTAAATTGAGAAGTTTTTCGAATGTGCAGTTGTCGTAGATATCTCTTGATTTCAAAGCGCACTTGAATTTTTCATTGATCTTCAGACGAATTTCTTCCAACATCAATGAATCGATGCCCAAATTCATCAGCGGCGTGTCTTTCTCGTCGGTGATTTCATCGATTCCGCTCGCGGCTTTGATTATTGATTGTAGAGTACCCGAATCGCTACCTTCTTCAGCTTCACGACCGAGCATCGCACTCTGTTCGACTGATTCCAGCACCCCAGCGAATGATTTAATGAGACTAGAAGTTTCTCCCCCTAGCTTTGGGTACTTCTCGAGCAATTGTGATTCCTGAACGCTTATCTCAATTGGGACGATCTTACTCAAGAACTTTCGAATATGTATTTGAGTCACAGCGATCTTTTCAAAATCACCGTCAAACATCACTACACTAGATGCATTCGAATTCAGCACCTGTATTGCATCAGACGGCTCAAGAAGGTGCCAACCGCTGGCTTGTAATTGGGTGTAAACTTGTTTGGTATGAGCGCCTTGTAGCATTCCCGTGTCTTTCCACGGCCCCCAATGGACTAGTAGGTATGGAATTGTTGATTTTTCTATCAAAGACGTCATCAACCCGTTAGCGAATGCGTAATTCGCTTGTCCCACTGAACCGAGAATGCAGGCGATGGAGGAGGCGATCACCAACTTTTTTGGGTTCCCTGCTCGTACGTTATGCAGCAAAGTCTTCAGGCCGCCATATTTCGGCTTGCATACGTTTTCGAACTTAGCATGATCAAGAGATCCCATTAGTCCGTTGTCAACATAGCCAGCGCAGTGCAAAATTATGTCGAAGTGTTCATCATTGGGTAGGTTTAGGACAGATAAATCTGACTGAATGAGCTCTGTCATGCCCTCACAAAATAGTTTTCTGCTACTCTCAACATTCCTTGTTATAATAGTAGCTCTGCGTGGTTTCATGAAACTGATGAGCTTCCTTCCGATTCCGCCAGTGCCTCCTGTGGCTAATAAATTATGGGGAGCAGGAAAAGGAGTCTTCTCCAGATTTAGCGGCACAAGTCTTTCGACAAATCGCAAGGAATTCTCGTAGAAGATGCACTCGAAGACGTCGTTCAGAGATAATTCGGATTCCAACTCTTCCTTCGATGAGTACGATACGAATTTGTAAGGCAATAGACGTTCACTAGCCAAGGTTTTGCATAGCGCCGTCCATTCAGTGTAAGAGGTTCCATTGCTTTCACAAGCGATCAACAAGAGAAATCTGCGCTGCCCTTCGAGATTCTGCCACAGAGAAGAGAGTTCCAATGCATCATCAACTGAAGAAGATTTAGGTTGGAATACAATGATTCTGGCATGCTTTGCAGGATTGACTAACCGAACGGCAGACATTGAACAGAAATTTGCTTTGGAAATATTCAACGCTTGACCAACAACTAGGACGTCAAGGCCGTGGTCGCGTTTAGCAGGTGCGGCTGGAGAGCGAATTTTGTCGTAGAATAGTTTCTGTTTGTGGTACTGTTTTGGTTGTGAGAAGTTGCTCGCAAACTGACTTTCAAAGGGCCAATACTTCTTGTTTTTCAACGCATATGAAGGAGTTACAATCTCCTGATTCAGTGGAGAAGAATTGTATGTGCCCCAGTCGATGGTATGTCCCTTAACGAATTTACTCGCTATGAACTGATGATACCGAATAGGAGTACTTGGAATGTTAGCGTCGGCTTCATCCATGTCCGGAACGACTTGCTTACAGTGGTAGGCTAGGTCCGCACGTCCAATCTCACTTCCATAAGCATATGCAGCAAGTTTAGAGAAATGCATAGTAAAACGGGAACCAGGATCACCTACTGGTTGTCCTGTTTCCCAAACAATCTGCCTTTTGTAGTTATACAAAATACAGTGACGGTATTTGTATGAAGGTTTGCCCTTCTGAAGCATTGTACATATGGCATCTATGGCATAAGACGAGTCGTTTACACATGTTTTGAGGTCCGTGATCATTGTGAACAAGGAGGGCATATTATATGAAGAAATTGGAGCTATGAAGTATCTACTTCCAACACCGGAGACTTTAGAGGACTTCTCGGAAGATGGCAGTCTCTCCATAATTATGCAGCAATTGGTACCACTGAAGCCGAAATTGTTAACTGCAATGCGATCAGCATCGCACTCTTCACCGATTGAGTTGACAACCAAACCACTGAAGTCCGCCTTTGGGTTTGGGCATTTGAAATGCGTTTGCGCCATTCTGTAGTTGTGTTTCAATTGTAGAAGACAAGATAATAGTGAAGCCATGCCAGAAGCAGCTTCTCCGTGGCCAAGAACACTCTTCACGCTTGAAATTGTCACAGCACCATAAGAAGCAGATACGGCCGCGATCTCAACGGGGTCTCCCAAAAAAGTTCCAGTTCCATGACACTCCACATGATGTACGTCTGTTTTGTTGACAGCTCGCATTAGTCGCGACTGTGAAGCTCCATTCGGGACATGGAGTGAGCTCGAATGTCCGTTATGGCCCGTGGCCCATTGCCTGATTTCAAACCTAGCACATGTACTGTCCTTGCTTAGAATAACACAGCCCACTCCTTCGGATCGAACGTAGCCGTCAGCACCAGCGTCAAACACCTGACACATCGATCTGCTCGATAGTACTCCTAAATTTGTAAGTACTTGAGTGACGGTGTCGTGTAGGATTACATTAGCACCTCCAACGATAGCATGGTTACACACTCCTTGACTAATAGCGTCTAGAGCGCATACTAAAGCTGAGAAGGACGACGAACAAGCCGTGTCAACCACAACAGCTGGTCCTTCCGTCCGCAACCAGTGCGCAATTCTCCCAGCCACGCAACTTGAGTTCGACCCTGTGCTAAAATACCCGCTTATTTCTTCACTGACTTCTTTATATATCCTATTGTTGAAGTCGTTGCTGCTGATTCCGATGTAGATACCTGTTTCTTTTGGTACTGTTGCCCAACCTGCGTTTTCCATGCATTTCACAACAGAAATCATCATTAGTCGTTGAAGAACATCGATATACTTTGCCTCTTTGGGGCTGATACCGAAAAATTCAGGATTCCATCCTGTGATGTCCACATCAAGCAAGAGTTGCTTGTTTGACGGACACTCCCTTACAGTGTAGGCGTTGGCGATCTTTCCAGTTTTCAGTGTTTGCCATAGCTCAGCATTGTCGAGAGAATCGAAGCAGAAGCTGCCATCGTATCCTACCAAATAGACCCGACTCTTTCTACTGGTACCCTCAATGCTTTCAGCAATGACACGTGATTGCCTGTCTTGTATTTCACTAATGTTTTTGGGGAAGAATTGTCCAATTTGTGAATTGACGCGGGCGCTCTGTGGTTGAGATATTTCTTTCGTTTCGTGCGCTGATTTCAACACCAAGCTCAACTTGCCTTTGTATTGAAATAGTAGCTTATTATCAACCATAATGCAGGCATGGGCCAAAACGAATCTATGATTTTCAGCGACTTTTTTGGTTGCGACAATGATTGACTGTCCAGGACGAAGATGCAATGCATTATCGAAGTAAATATTTTCTATGGCCACAGGAACAAAATATACGTCAGGTCGTCGGTAACAAACATTCAGGCAAACGGCATGTAAACTTGCATCAAAAAGTGTCCAAATCGGATACTTCTCATCATATTTCAATACAGAATACGTTGAGGTCTCGCTTCTTCTCAGAGATTTGATCACCTGAAAGTGACTGCGGTAGTCAAGACCATTAGCGGACATATTTCGATAAAATTGTTCCATATCACATTCGATTACGCATTCGCTCTGAAGTACGCTCAGGTTCAGGTATGGAATGGGAGGTTTGTTGTTGAACTTTGCGCGACTGGTGCATACAGACGTTTCGTTTGCCATGATACGAAGAACGTTGGCGTTTGTTCTGCTGAGCAGGTACTTGCTAGACTCACTGAATTTCCAAGGATGAACAAATTTGGTATCCTGTAAAGTGAAATAGTCGTCCTTTGAAGAACTCGCGTTGATCCATACCAGTAGCTGATAGATTTGATATGCTCCAGGGATTAAATTTTCTCCTTTGACGTAGTGGTCCTTCAACACATGAATGTCACTGGATGGTATGACTTGTACAATCTCCAAAGGAAATGAGAGGACGCTCTCTTCCAATGACGAATCATCCTTTTCACACTGGTAAATGGTCTGCCATGATATAGGTACTCCACACTTTTCGAGGGCAAGTGTAGCAGCAATGATTGCCTGGGCATCTTCTCCTTTATCAGACGATGTCTGCAAGATATTGTGCTCCATTGCAGTTCTAGATTCAATGGTACTCTTCACAAATGAGATAGTTGTGTTGGAAGGTCCAGCTTCGAGCCATGTCGTTACTCCGAGCGTTTCCAATTGACGAATACAGGTTTCGAATTTCACCGGCGAACAAATATGCTGCAAAACATATTTGGTTGTGAAAGTTGTGATGACATTCCCAGTTAAATTGCTCAATATTGGAATCCGAGCTTCTCTGAAGAAGATTGTCTCCAGAACTTTCTTCAGCTCCTCAAGGTCTTCCTCTCTGACGATTGAGCTATGAAAAGGGTACTTTACATTGACGAATCTTCCAAGAAAGCCCTTTGCCTTTACGAAGTCGAACACCTTCAAGAGTTCACTGTGTATTCCAGCAACTACCACTTGCTTTGAGCTATTTTCTGCTGCTAGAGAAACATGGAAGTTCCTTAGCACTTCCTTCTCTACCTTGCTGCTGATTGCCAGCAGAGCACCGCGATGGGCAATTCTTTCTAGTGCGCTTGCTCGCTCTACAACCAGGTGAACCCCTTCTTCAAGGGTCATAATGCCAGCAACAACTCCTGCTACTAGTTCTCCGACACTGTGTCCGAGATAATAGTCCGGCTGCAGTCCGAAAGACTCCCATAGCATGGCACAAGCATATCCAAAAGCAAACATGATGGGTTGAATGTGCTTTGTCGACTGGAGGTAAGCGGCATTGTTTATGTCTTCGACTACATCTATCAACGATATATCCTGCCTAAGGATATCAGCTAGTTCAAGGCAACGCTTGAATTCTTTTTCGAACGTGGGGAACATGGAACACAGTTGATTGCTCATATATGGGAACTGCGAGCCTTGTCCTGCAAAAATCATGACGATTTTTCCTGCCCTGTTTTTTGTGTTCTGCTTGAAATATGCACGCTTCAGCTTCTCTGTGACTTCTTCAAAAGAGTGTCCAACCATTTGTAGCCTGTGCATGGGAGAGGAAGTCGGGGATGAGTGTGCTAACCCACGACAGCATCCAATTGCTTGAGCAACCGATGAGTGAAAGCTTTGCTTGTCACTGAAAAAGACATTAAGGCCGAATACGTTGCACACCTTTGTGTGTGATTCAGCAGTTTCCACAAAGGTTTCTTTCTTCGCGATTTCCGGTGGTACACAGGCTGAGCGATTTTGTGCCGTAAATGTCTTTCTTGGACATTGAGTCCAAACTTCAGAAGTATTCGAACTGCTCTCATTGACACCACAGGAAGAAGGTGAGTTTGTACCAAAGTTAAACATCCCTTTCTTAACAGAATGACCGTTTTCCTCTCCCATTTGATCACAAACGCCTTCCAAGTACCCGGCTAAATCCTCTCCAAGAAGCCTTTTCATCTCGTGACTGCTGGTCGTATCGTTTTTCACTTGCTTGCTGTACGCTTCTACTATATTTCTTCTGATGTCGGGACGTTTCTTCAGTACCATTGTCCAGTTCAGTTTTGCAGCGACTATATGGGATGGCTTATGAATGATGGCATATCTCATATATTTGAAAGCCTCCTCGTTTGTGAGTCCCAAGAATCCCAGGTTGGTCAAAGTGCCATTCACGCTTCTTGCCATTCCTGTGTCTAGCCAATTACCCCAATGGATGGTGGTTCCTGATTTGCCCATCAGTCGACGTTGATACATTTGATAATCAAGGTAAGCGTTAGAAAGCGCATAGTTCAGCTGACCTGCGTTGCCACATACAGCAGTGAATGATGACATCACGATGAAATGATCCACATCATGGTCGTTGACATCCAAAAGTCTCTCAATAACGTGAAATCCATCTCCCTTTGGTGCGAATACTTCTGAGAACAAGATATCATTCTGCCTTTCCAGGAGTCCATCACGAATAATGCCCGCACTATGGATGACTCCAGTAATCTTATATGAAATTTTTGAAATTTCCTTGTGCAAGGAGTTGAAGTCTGCAACATTTGCACTGATTACGGTAACATTTCCCTTCTTCCTGAGTTCATCGAGTTGTCGTTCCAGGTCATTATCTGGAACTCGTCGACTAATTAGAATCAAATTCTCAGCTTCGCATTCATATAAAAGCCACCTCGCTGTTGCCAATCCAATTCCAGAGAGTCCTCCAGTAATGAGCCAATTTCCCCCAATCGTTCGATTGATGTTGCCATCAGTTATGTTCAGCTCCAGAAGTCTCTCATTATAGATGTACTGCACCTTTGGATATTTCTCAGCTGCTAACGTTTTGTAGAAACTGCGAGCGAGAAAATTCGCTAATGTGGGAGAATTTGATACAGAGATGCGAAGTTCAATGCCTGCAGACAGAATTTGACGCGCAAACCGAAGCAAGCAAGAGAACATAAAACGGGCGCTAACAGCACTCTCAGAGTGGAACTTTAGAAAAGTCTCACGAGGTAGAAACTGCGTTAGCTCAGAAGCTGCTAGTAGATTAGACCTGAATTCTCGTCTGTCTCCACTACGCAGGTTTACGAAGGAGAGGATATCTGTGTGGCTATATGTTAGTAAAAAGTCAGCTTTGGCATCATCTTCCTCGAAAAGCTCTGTATAGGCTACTAAGTAATTCGACGTGTCCTGTACTGCAGCTTTCTGAAGTGTGGTTTGGAATTCTGTGTTAGTTTCCGGCTCCAGTGCTGATCGAGAGTCTGCGGAAATATTCCATTGACGCTCTACTGTTTCAGTGCAAATAGCGTTAGGTTGCCAATTCATGTTGTCTACGGAAGCAATGTGTAGCAAACGACTCAGTGCAGAGTTTGACAAATAACCTCTTGGTTTTTTGCTGACCTTCATATCCTCACTGAGGTTCGTCCTCCTGTTTCTGATGTGGTCAGCTAGTTCCTCGATACTGGGGTAGTCGAAAATGTCTGTAGTTGACAGTTGCAGGTCTGGAAAGTACCTCTGATTCAGGCGACTTACGAAGTCCATCAAACTTAGTGAGTCTAGTCCGAGTTCCACAAATCCTTTTGATAAAGTGTTTCCGTCCATAGGAATTGGTTTGGGAAGAACGTCTTGAACGGCTGATAACAAAGAAGTCACAATCTCATCAGGTATTCGGGTCCGTGATTCACCATTGGTTTTCCTCTCATCATTAGTGTTCGTCCTCCTGTTTCTGATGTGGTCAGCTAGTTCCTCGATACGGGGGTAGTCGAAAATGTCTGTAGTTGACAGTTGCAGGTCTGGAAAGTACCTCTGATTCAGGCGACTTACGAAGTCCATCAAACTTAGTGAGTCTAGTCCGAGTTCCACAAATCCTTTTGATAAAGTGTTTCCGTCCATAGGAATTGGTTTGGGAAGAACGTCTTGAACGGCTGATAACAAAGAAGTCACGATCTCATCAGGTATACGGGTCCGTGATTCACCATTGATTCTCCTCTCATCATTAGAGTTCGTCCTCCTGTTTCTGATGTGGTCAGCTAGTTCCTCGATACTGGGGTAGTCGAAAATGTCTGTAGTTGACACTTGCAGGTCTGGAAAGTACCTCTGATTCAGGCGACTTACGAAGTCCATCAAACTTAGTGAGTCTAGTCCGAGTTCCACAAATCCTTTTGATAAAGTGTTTCCGTCGATAGGAATTGGTTCGGGAAGAACGTCTTGAACGGCTGATAACAAAGAAGTCACAATCTTATCAGGTATACGGGTCCTTGATTCACCATTGGTTTTCCCTCATCATTAGTGTTCGTCCTCCTGTTTCTGATGTGGTCAGCTGGTTCCTCGATACTGGGGTAGTCGAAAATGTCTGTAGTTGACAGTTGCAGGTCTGGAAAGTACCTCTGATTCAGGCGACTTACGAAGTCCATCAAACTTAGTGAGTCTAGTCCGAGTTCCACAAATCCTTTTGATAAAGTGTTTCCGTCCATAGGAATTGGTTCCGGGAAGAACGTCTTGAACGGCTGATAACAAAGAAGTCACAATCTCATCAGGTATACGGGTCCGTGATTCACCATTGGTTTTCCTCTCATCATTAGTGTTCGTCCTCCTGTTTCTGATGTGGTTAGCTAGTTCCTCGATACTGGGGTAGTCGAAAATGTCTGTAGTTGACAGTTGCAGGTCTGGAAAGTACCTCTGATTCAGGCGACTTACGAAGTCCATCAAACTTAGTGAGTCTAGTCCGAGAGTTCCACAAATCCTTTTGATAAAGTGTTTCCGTCGATAGGAATTGGTTCGGGAAGAACGTCTTGAACGGCTGATAACAAAGAAGTCACAATCTTATCAGGTATTCCGGGTCCGTGATTCACCATTGGTTTCCTCTCATCATTAGTGTTCGTCCTCCTGTTTCTGATGTGGTTAGCTAGTTCCTCGATACTGGGGTAGTCGAAAATGTCTGTAGTTGACAGTTGCAGGTCTGGAAAGTACCTCTGATTCAGGCGACTTGAAGTCCATCAAACTTAGTGAGTCTGGTCAGAGTTCCACAAATCCTTTTGATAAAGTGTTTCCGTCGATAGGAATTGGTTCCGGGAAGAACGTCTTGAACGGCTGATAACAAAGAAGTCACAATCTCATCGGGTATACGGGTCCGTGATTCACCATTGGTTTCTATATCATTAGTGTTCGTCCTCCTGTTTCTGATGTGGTTAGCTAGTTCACTCGATACTGGGGTAGTCGAAAATGTCTGTAGTTGACAGTTGCAGGTCTGGAAAGTACCTCTGATTCAGGCGACTTACGAAGTCCATCAAACTTAGTGAGTCTAGTCCGGAGTTCCACAAATCCTTTTGATAAAGTGTTTCCGTCGATAGGAATTGGTTCGGGAAGAACGTCTTGAACGGCTGATAACAAAGAAGTCACAATCTTATCAGGTATACGGGTCCGTGATTCACCATTGGTTTTTCCTCTCATCATTAGTGTTCGTCCTCCTGTTTCTGATGTGGTCAGCTGGTTCCTCGATACTGGGGTAGTCGAAAATGTCTGTAGTTGACAGTTGCAGGTCTGGAAAGTACCTCTGATTCAGGCGACTTACAGGAAGTCCATCAAACTTAGTGAGTCTAGTCCGAGTTCCACAAATCCTTTTGATAAAGTGTTTCCGTCGATAGGAATTGGTTCGGGAAGAACGTCTTGAACGGCTGATAACAAAGAAGTCTGACAATCTTATCAGGTATACGGGTCCGTGATTCACCATTGGTTTCCTCTCATCATTAGTGTTCGTCCTCCTGTTTCTGATGTGGTCAGCTAGTTCCTCGATACTGGGGTAGTCGAAAATGTCTGTAGTTGACAGTTGCAGGTCTGGAAAGTACCTCTGATTCAGGCGACTTACGAAGTCCATCAAACTTAGTGAGTCTAGTCCGAGTTCCACAAATCCTTTTGATAAAGTGTTTCCGTCGATAGGAATTGGTTCGGGAAGAACGTCTTGAACGGCTGATAACAAAGAAGTCACAATCTCATCAGGTATTCGGGTCCGTGATTCACCATTGGTTTTCCTCTCATCATTAGTGTTCGTCCTCCTGTCTTCTATGTGGTCAGCTAGTCCTTCGATACTGGGGTAGTCCAAAATGTCTGTAGTTGACAGTTGCAGGTCTGGAAAGTACCTCTGACTCAGGCGACTTACGAAGTCCATCAAACTTAGTGAGTCTAGTCCGAGCTCCACAAATCCTTTTGATAAAGTGTTTCCGTCGATAGGAATTGGTTCGGGAAGAACGTCTTGAACGGCTGATAACAAAGAAGTCACAATCTCATCAGGTATACGGGTCCGTGATTCACCATTGGTTTCCTCTCATCATTAGAGTTCGTCCTCCTGTTTCTGATGTGGTTAGCTAGTTCCTCGATACTGGGGTAGTCGAAAATGTCTGTAGTTGACAGTTGCAGGTCTGGAAAGTACCTCTGATTCAGGCGACTTACGAAGTCCATCAAACTTAGTGAGTCTAGTCCGAGTTCCACAAATCCTTTTGATAAAGTGTTTCCGTCGATAGGAATTGGTTCGGGAAGAACGTCTTGAACGGCTGATAACAAAGAAGTCACAATCTCATCAGGTATACGGGTCCGTGATTCACCATTGGTTTTCCTCTCATCATTAGTGTTCGTCCTCCTGTTTCTGATGTGGTCAGCTAGTTCCTCGATACTGGGGTAGTCGAAAATGTCTGTAGTTGACAGTTGCAGGTCTGGAAAGTACCTCTGATTCAGGCGACTTACGAAGTCCATCAAACTTAGTGAGTCTAGTCCGAGTTCCACAAATCCTTTTGATAAAGTGTTTCCGTCCATAGGTTTTGGTTTGGGAAGAACGTCTTGAACGGCTGATAACAAAGAAGTCACAATCTCATCAGGTATACGGGTCCGTGATTCACCATTGGTTTTCCTCTCATCATTAGTGTTCGTCCTCCTGTTTCTGATGTGGTTAGCTAGTTCCTCGATACTGGGGTAGTCGAAAATGTCTGTAGTTGACAGTTGCAGGTCTGGAAAGTACCTCTGATTCAGGCGACTTACGAAGTCCATCAAACTTAGTGAGTCTAGTCCGAGTTCCACAAATCCTTTTGATAAAGTGTTTCCGTCGATAGGAATTGGTTCGGGAAGAACGTCTTGAACGGCTGATAACAAAGAAGTCACAATCTTATCAGGTATACGGGTCCGTGATTCACCATTGGTTTTCCTCTCATCATTAGTGTTCGTCCTCCTGTTTCTGATGTGGTTAGCTAGTTCCTCGATACTGGGGTAGTCGAAAATGTCTGTAGTTGACAGTTGCAGGTCTGGAAAGTACCTCTGATTCAGGCGACTTACGAAGTCCATCAAACTTAGTGAGTCTAGTCCGAGTTCCACAAATCCTTTTGATAAAGTGTTTCCGTCCATAGGAATTGGTTTGGGAAGAACGTCTTGAACGGCTGATAACAAAGAAGTCACAATCTCATCAGGTATACGGGTCCGTGATTCACCATTGGTTTTCCTCTCATCATTAGTGTTCGTCCTCCTGTTTCTGATGTGGTTAGCTAGTTCCTCGATACTGGGGTAGTCGAAAATGTCTGTAGTTGACAGTTGCAGGTCTGGAAAGTACCTCTGATTCAGGCGACTTACGAAGTCCATCAAACTTAGTGAGTCTAGTCCGAGTTCCACAAATCCTTTTGATAAAGTGTTTCCGTCGATAGGAATTGGTTCGGGAAGAACGTCTTGAACGGCTGATAACAAAGAAGTCACAATCTTATCAGGTATACGGGTCCGTGATTCACCATTGGTTTTCCTCTCATCATTAGTGTTCGTCCTCCTGTTTCTGATGTGGTTAGCTAGTTCCTCGATACTGGGGTAGTCGAAAATGTCTGTAGTTGACAGTTGCAGGTCTGGAAAGTACCTCTGATTCAGGCGACTTACGAAGTCCATCAAACTTAGTGAGTCTAGTCCGAGTTCCACAAATCCTTTTGATAAAGTGTTTCCGTCGATAGGAATTGGTTCCGGGAAGAACGTCTTGAACGGCTGATAACAAAGAAGTCACAATCTTATCAGGTATACGGGTCCTTGATTCACCATTGGTTTTCCTCTCATCATTAGTGTTCGTCCTCCTGTTTCTGATGTGGTTAGCTAGTTCCTCGATACTGGGGTAGTCGAAAATGTCTGTAGTTGACAGTTGCAGGTCTGGAAAGTACCTCTGATTCAGGCGACTTACGAAGTCCATCAAACTTAGTGAGGCTAGTCCGAGCTCCACAAATCCTTTTGATAAAGTGTTTCCGTCGATAGGAATTGGTTCGGGAAGAACGTCTTGAACGGCTGATAACAAAGAAGTCACAATCTTATCAGGTATACGGGTCCGTGATTCACCATTGGTTTTCCTCTCATCATTAGTGTTCGTCCTCCTGTTTCTGATGTGGTTAGCTAGTTCCTCGATACTGGGGTAGTCGAAAATGTCTGTAGTTGACAGTTGCAGGTCTGGAAAGTACCTCTGATTCAGGCGACTTACGAAGTCCATCAAACTTAGTGAGTCTAGTCCGAGTTCCACAAATCCTTTTGATAAAGTGTTTCCGTCGATAGGAATTGGTTCGGGAAGAACGTCTTGAACGGCTGATAACAAAGAAGTCACAATCTTATCAGGTATACGGGTCCGTGATTCACCATTGGTTTTCCTCTCATCATTAGTGTTCGTCCTCCTGTTTCTGATGTGGTTAGCTAGTTCCTCGATACTGGGGTAGTCGAAAATGTCTGTAGTTGACAGTTGCAGGTCTGGAAAGTACCTCTGATTCAGGCGACTTACGAAGTCCATCAAACTTAGTGAGTCTAGTCCGAGTTCCACAAATCCTTTTGATAAAGTGTTTCCGTCGATAGGAATTGGTTCGGGAAGAACGTCTTGAACGGCTGATAACAAAGAAGTCACAATCTTATCAGGTATACGGGTCCGTGATTCACCATTGGTTTTCCTCTCATCATTAGTGTTCGTCCTCCTGTTTCTGATGTGGTTAGCTAGTTCCTCGATACTGGGGTAGTCGAAAATGTCTGTAGTTGACAGTTGCAGGTCTGGAAAGTACCTCTGATTCAGGCGACTTACGAAGTCCATCAAACTTAGTGAGTCTAGTCCGAGTTCCACAAATCCTTTTGATAAAGTGTTTCCGTCGATAGGAATTGGTTCGGGAAGAACGTCTTGAACGGCTGATAACAAAGAAGTCACAATCTTATCAGGTATACGGGTCCGTGATTCACCATTGGTTTTCCTCTCATCATTAGTGTTCGTCCTCCTGTTTCTGATGTGGTTAGCTAGTTCCTCGATACTGGGGTAGTCGAAAATGTCTGTAGTTGACAGTTGCAGGTCTGGAAAGTACCTCTGATTCAGGCGACTTACGAAGTCCATCAAACTTAGTGAGTCTAGTCCGAGTTCCACAAATCCTTTTGATAAAGTGTTTCCGTCGATAGGAATTGGTTCGGGAAGAACGTCTTGAACGGCTGATAACAAAGAAGTCACAATCTTATCAGGTATACGGGTCCGTGATTCACCATTGGTTTTCCCCTCATCATTAGTGTTCGTCCTCCTGTTTCTGATGTGGTTAGCTAGTTCCTCGATACTGGGGTAGTCGAAAATGTCTGTAGTTGACAGTTGCAGGTCTGGAAAGTACCTCTGATTCAGGCGACTTACGAAGTCCATCAAACTTAGTGAGTCTAGTCCGAGTTCCACAAATCCTTTTGATAAAGTGTTTCCGTCGATAGGAATTGGTTCGGGAAGAACGTCTTGAACGGCTGATAACAAAGAAGTCACAATCTTATCAGGTATACGGGTCCGTGATTCACCATTGGTTTTCCTCTCATCATTAGTGTTCGTCCTCCTGTTTCTGATGTGGTTAGCTAGTTCCTCGATACTGGGGTAGTCGAAAATGTCTGTAGTTGACAGTTGCAGGTCTGGAAAGTACCTCTGATTCAGGCGAATTACGAAGTCCATCAAACTTAGTGAGTCTAGTCCGAGTTCCACAAATCCTTTTGATAAAGTGTTTCCGTCCATAGGTTTTGGTTTGGGAAGAACGTCTTGAACGGCTGATAACAAAGAAGTCACAATCTCATCAGGTATACGGGTCCGTGATTCACCATTGGTTTTCCTCTCATCATTAGTGTTCGTCCTCCTGTTTCTGATGTGGTTAGCTAGTTCCTCGATACTGGGGTAGTCGAAAATGTCTGTAGTTGACAGTTGCAGGTCTGGAAAGTACCTCTGATTCAGGCGAATTACGAAGTCCATCAAACTTAGTGAGTCTAGTCCGAGTTCCACAAATCCTTTTGATAAAGTGTTTCCGTCGATAGGAATTGGTTCGGGAAGAACGTCTTGAACGGCTGATAACAAAGAAGTCACAATCTCATCAGGTATACGGGTCCGTGATTCACCATTGGTTTTCCTCTCATCATTAGTGTTCGTCCTCCTGTTTCTGATGTGGTCAGCTAGTTCCTCGATACTGGGGTAGTCGAAAATGTCTGTAGTTGACAGTTGCAGGTCTGGAAAGTACCTCTGATTCAGGCGACTTACGAAGTCCATCAAACTTAGTGAGTCTAGTCCGAGTTCCACAAATCCTTTTGATAAAGTGTTTCCGTCGATAGGAATTGGTTTGGGAAGAACGCTTTGAACAGCTGATATCAAAAAAGTCACAATTTTATCAAGAACACGAGCTCTCGACTCTTTCTGATCTGTGTTTTTGAGGCTGTCGTACCACTTTGGATTGCTCATGAATGTGGCGTCGTCATCTGAAATGTTTACCACTCTTGAATTACTATCAAGTTCATTTCTTTCCCGATGTGAATGCTCGCTGGTATTGTCACAATAGCTTTCAGAGAAACGCCTTCTCTTCTTTGAACTCGCAAAATTTGGTGCTGATATTGTTGAGAGCTTTGTGTGTACTATTTGTCCTGAAACGGCTTCGGAGGCTATTTTTTCAATGTCGTGGCGATTGTGTTGTTTTGAAATGATGTCACTATTTTCACGTTCACTTTCCGCGCACCATAATCGTGGGGGGTTACTACGAGTATTCATTGCGTAGTCAATCTCCAATGCTGTAGTTTTTAAGCAATGTACTGGTCCTCTGTGATGCGTAGAAGAACATAGGTCTGTCAATCGGATGTGCATCAATGTTTTTCCATGATATTCCACCACAGATACAGTATTGCTTCCATAGAGCGCCTTGCGAATTTGGAATCTGAAAGGCAGTCGAGACAGCAAACTGAAGGAATCAGCGATTGTTCCAGGATTCATGCAGAGGGATGCCTCAATAGCAGCCGAGTATCGGGAGCTTTCGAGCTCGGAGTCCACGAAGGCATAGTTGAAATCATTTGTCACGGTAATGTTCGAACGTCTTAGTACTGGTGTAAATAATGGCCTCAATTTTCGAGAAACCTTATTTCTGCTCGTCGCTTCCCTCTTCGACCCTGTGATTAGATTCTTATTCTTGTTGATTGAGACTTTGCAGCTAAAGAAATGGTGCTGGCCCAAACTCGCAAACACCTCGCAAGTCCTGCCGGCGCATTTTACTTTTGTTTCAAGCAGGCATGGCGATACTGGTTGACAATTCGTCACATTAACATCTTCTATGAAAAAACTGTTGTGGTTTTGCTGGGAAACAGCGGCATGAACAATTTCTATAACAATGCCGAGTCCAATGGAGCCCTTTTTAAACAAATAGGGATGCCGTAGGTCGTCAAGCCAGTTGTTGAATGTGGTACATGAGTTCGTCTCCTCCTTGATCATGCCGATTAGATAGTGATCAAATAATTTGACCCTCTGACTGAACCAGAAAGGTTGTCGCTTAAAGAAGTATGTAGGAATACCGAGACATTTCCTCGACTCATCATAAAGACACGAGAAATTTAGATCGAATCCATCTGCAAATGCCCTCGAAAAATCAAGAATTGAGTTGTGATGGTCCACGGTGATACCATTGTCATAACGAATTTCAATTGTTGACGACGACTCCGTTGCCCAGCTTCGCGAGGAATTTAAGTAGCGTTTCAATAAACTATTATTTGAGACACTAATATCATTTTTTGCCAATGCTCGGGTTAGCTGAGGTCCACTTGGTAGACTCAGGAGATCAATGGAAGACTGTGATTTTGACAGGAAGGATAGCGCCATCAGGGAAAGTATTAGCTCTCTGCTTGTTTTTACATAGATTTCTACACCCGGGAGCACATCCATAACGAACTGAATGAAGCATAGGAGAAGTTTATGGCTTTCAGGCATTCTTAGCTCCTGAACACTCCGAAAATGTTTGGAAAATGCAGGAAATTGAAGCATGTCGAATGATACGCTAGTGTTGCACAGGAAAATGGCAGCTCCTTTCATATTCTCTGTTGAAGACCTAAGAAACTTTTGATATACACAACGTCGCCTGTCAAAAACGAGGGAGCAGCGATGGCTGTAATGGACGCGGTGGAGAGCAAATGTGGTAGCTATGGCTTCTAGGGAATGGGTTGAGTTCAAAACAAAGTCCACGACCTGATGCAGCATTCCTTCCAGCGATGTCTCGTTTTTAGCGCTGAGAGGCAGCAAGTAGTGTTTTCGGAGCATCGCAGTGTTGTCGAACGAACTTGGCGGTTTCGCAACAATCGCAGCAGCATTTGTACCGCTGACACCGAAAGAGGTCATGCCACATTTCGTCAAGTTTCTATCTTCACCAACGACTGGAAGCATCAGAGAACCGATATTGATCCGACTACTTGTCACATGAAAGTGTATCGTAGGAGGAATGTAACTGTTTCTGAGCATGAGTGCTAGTTTGAGTAGCGCAGCAGCTCCCGCAGAAGCCTCTCCGTGTCCGATTGAGGACTTTATACTCCCAATGGTCACATTTTTCAGAATTGACGATAGAGCATTCACTTCAATTGTGTCACCAACTGTTGTCCCGGTAGCATGCGCTTCCCAATACTGCAGGTCCGCGTGAGCATTGTTTTGAACCAGCAAATGGACAAGAGATTTATGTGCTTCAGAATTTGGTGTTGTTAGTGAGACGCTTCTTCCTCCATGGTTAGAGTTCATGGCAACAATCTTCGACATGTATTCTACGCCTGGTTTAGCCTTTTCTAGTATAAGCACTACACATCCGTCGGAACGCCCATATCCACATGCTCTTGCGTCGAAACTCATCGACATTCCGTGGCGGGACAGCATTCCTCCATTTGCTCGAACACCTTGCCCTTTCTCGCTCAGAATTAAATTCACTCCAGCAACAATAGCGATTGAACACCTTCCTTTCCTCAGCGCGTCAATAGCCAGTTCTACGGCTATCAAAGATGAGCTGCAGGCGGTATCTACTGTCATTGTCGGACCATTACAGCCAAACACATAGCTAATTCGCCCAGAAATAACTGCGCACATTGAACCAAGCATTGATGTAATAGAAGAGTTTGTCTCCATGAGATCCGAGTATTCCTTTTCCATGAGGCCGACGAACACACCTGCACCACTAACATCTTTTATTCCAGCGTTTTCAATGCATTCGTGAACACACTCAATCACGAGTCGTTGCTGAGGATCTATTGCCTCCGCTTCACTTTTCGAAATATTGAAAAAGGAGGGATCGAAATCGGACACGTTCTGCTGTATGAAATTTCCACCTTCGACTGGCACGCCATATTTCTTGCTATCTATTAGACAATCTCTAGTGGGAATTCTATTTCCAGGAATTCTCGATGCTGTGCTTCTACCAGATTTCAGAAGATCCCATAAATCAGAGGTGTCATTGACGCCACCTGGCAGGCGACAAGCAGCTGCCAGTATTCCAGTTGAATTGTCCTTGTCATTTTTGAATTTATCCTCGTCATCGTAGTAATGTCCAAAAGAAGACGGCCCATCTTTGTCATCAGTACATGAAGGCGTCACCCTTGTTTGAGAGCGTCCTCGCTTCACGTGGTCTTGATCTTTCACGACCATATGACTGCTCTTCCAGCTGAGCGCTGGCTTCCCAGCGAGAAACGGTAAACTGACGGCTACCCTCTCTTGCTCCTGAAACTGTAGACGATTTTCCTCAAACACGACGTAGCCAGGAGGATAGGATGAACGAGGCCTGAAACCCCTTTTCTCAATCCAGAGTAGCACAGAAAATCAAAAGCAAATATCAGAAGCGGACAATATTAAAGGATAAATTTGATAGATTTAGAGACAGAAATGAAATCGCAACAGGGCTAAAGGCAGCAGACACGCTCGAAAAAGTTGTTGAGGTAACTACGCTACTTGGGTCATATGGCCCCTAGTAGAACGCTCACGCCGATGGATGCGTCAAAAATGAGTGAAAACTACTAAGTCGAAAATTTTCGCCAGTTCCGCCATGAACTTTCAACCCCGCCCCCTCAATTTACGAATACGGTCACTTCGGCTGCTTTTTGAAGCTTCCAACGAGATGAACGTTCTAGTACAGGCTATAAGAGTCTATCGGCTTCGCTATCCCAACCGTTTTATCGTTAATATTAGCTATTTCAACCGCTCGCGCACAACTCGTCCAATCTTACCCCATAACAAAAACAGCCGTTATCCCTGTATTTGCATGCAGTTTTCGTCGGTTTTTTCGTTAGTTTCCCATACTACTAGCTTCAACCCTTCAATTTATGACTTAAAATCGATACTATTTCTGAGCGTGTCTGCTGCCTTTAACAAAACATAAATAGGCAACTGCCAAATAGACACAGATTTTTTATCAGAAAAGGTCGATTTCAGTAGCTCACGAGCTCATAGGCCGCATGTGATGACTCTCGAACAGGGTTCGGCGCGAGGGGTGATGTATCACAGGAGGGGGGTCGGACCCGTCGACATCCGGAGGGGAGGGGGTCGGACCTTCGACCAACCGAGAACCAAGATGGCCTTCTGTCAGGGGCGGGGAGGTGTTTCGAGAGCCATATCGTTAGTATAAAATATAACGGCATATTGAGACGGCAAAATGAGATCACAATAAGGGGTCAAAATATTACTGGAGATCAAACTGAGAGGGTGACACTCAGACAGTCGGGGCTTAGTACGTCGGCACAATACCGTTAGTACGCCAGGGCAAACCTGGCATACTAACGCTCGTTGTGTGCAGGAGCTGCTGGTTGCGGCAGCATATCCTGCCAACGTATGCTGGCATACTAACGCTCGTTGTGTGCAGGAGCTGCCGGTTGCGGCAGCATATCCTGCCAACGTATGCTGGCGTACTAACGCTCATTATCGACAGAATTTGGACTGCCACCCTCCTTACCGGTGTTGGATATAATTCTTGTCACGGCCAGCAGAAAGGAGAATATCCTCGCCGCGGTCCCCAACCAGGAGGCTTCCTCGCGATGGGCGATGGGGATGATCCCCTTAGCGTTCCAAAAATTAACTTCCGAACAGTGACACAAGGTCACCTCCTCGGACTGGCCTCAAACGGCCAACTGCCCCCTCAACGAGACTGGCCGCCTTATATACCCGCCGCCGTCGTACAAGAGGATGCTGCAATGTTCATTCGTATTAGACAAATCAATGGAAGAGTGTCAGCAGACACTAGGAGAGAGTGGCTGGCAATAGCACGCGTGCCACGATAAACAAAGCGTTAGTACGCCAGCACAAGCAACAGGAGCTCCTGGTCGTTGCCAGCATATCCTGCTGTTACCAGCAGCTACAGCACAGGTGCTGCCGATCCCTTTGTGCCGGCGTACTAACGGTATTGTGCCGACGTACTAAGCCCCGACTGTCCGAGCATGAGACTGGAGATCATACTGAAAGAGAAAAATGAGACAGGAGATCAAAAAAGAAGCTGAAGAGTGACTCAGACAGTCGGGGCTTTGTACGCCGGCACAAAGGGATTGACAGCACCCGTGCTGTAGCTGCTGGTAGCAGCAGGTCAACGACCAGGAGCTCCTGCCGCATGTGCTGGCGTAGTAACGCGTTGTTTATCGTGGCACGCGTACTATTGCCAGCCCCTCTCTCCTAGTGTCTGCTGACACTCTCCTCCATTGATTTGTCTGAGACGAATAAACATTGCAGCATCCTCTTGCCCGACGGCGGCAGGTAGAGTTCACGCAATCATTTTAGTCTGATTAATGGACGGGGCTGCGATGGTAGATCACCCCGCGCGAATCAAAACCCCATTCCCCACTGAGGCCGCCAACCCCACACGGCCAGCCGCCTGGTCCATTCGTCAGACTAAAATGAAAACGGAAACTGTATAAAGGGGCGGGCAGTCTCGCTGAGGGGGCAGTTGGCCGTTTGAGGCCACTCCGAGGAGGTGACCTTGTGTCACTTTCCAGACGTTAATTTTGAACGCTGAGGGGTCATCCCCATGACTCATCGAGAGGGAAGCCTCCTCGTGAACCGTGGCGAAGATGATGTCCTTGTTGCGGACCGCGGCAAGGTTGGCCCACTTGTTGCTGGCCGTGACAAGGATCATGCCCAACACTGGCAAAGAAGGTGGCAGACCAAATTCTTTCATCGTTTGCAGAACAGGCTGTCGATAATGAGCGTTAGAACGCCAGCATATGTGGCAGGATATGCTGCCGCTGCCAGCAGCTCCTGCCCACTATGAGCGTTTGTACACCAGGTTTTCACTGGCGTACTAACGCTATTGTGCCGACGTACTACCCCGACTGTCCAAGGAGAAACAACTGCGCGAAACAAATGAGGCAGGATATGAAATGCAGATGTAAAAATAAGGCCGAAATTCTAAGAAGAGGTGACAATTCACTGGCGGAGAAAGACGCAAGACAATAGACGGCAGTAGCATGGCCATCGTTAATGATTACGACATGGAAGCGGAGTCGTGGCCAGGTAAAGTGTGTTACCGAAGCGCCCCTGGATATGTCAGCAGCAGTGGTGTTGAGTATTCATTGTTATGGAGGTTATTACAAGCGTACTATTCTGACAACGGAATGACACATATGTTCTGAAATTTCGCAATCCAATATTCGTTGCCAGGCTCTCTTGCAACAACCTTCACGGAATTGACTCGTTAGGCAATTTCGATGGTGCGATATTGCTTGCAAAGTAAGTTTTTACGCCCTGGGGGCACATAGGTGCCGTTTCGGGCACGAAAACCACATTTGGCTGTCCGCATTTGAAAACGTACTCAAAATTTCATGAACGCAGCTTCAAGCCGAAGAGCGCTACATAAGAAGTGCGGATCTCGTTTTTATGCCCTGAGGGCACAAATATGAAGTTTCGGGCACGAAAACTACAGCTATAATATGGCTGTCCGCATTTAAAAACGTACCCAAAATTTCATGAACGCAACCTGAAGCCAAAGAGTGCTACATAACAAAGGGTCCTTGAAAAAATGCTCGTCCGGGGTTGTGATAAAATATTTACACGCATTTATCGAAATTCTATTTATGGATTTTCATTATGCTACAACGTGCGGAAACCCTAGCCCTGGACCCAGGTGACTAATTTAGTTTTTTAGCCTGTTCAAAACGGTCTTTGAAGATCCATTTTTAGGTGTGATACAATCGATTGTATCACACCTAAAAATCGGTCTTCAAAGACCGTTTTCAGCATTCTAAAAAATCTAAATTAGATACTCAGGTCCAGGACTAGGATTTCCGCACGTTGTAGTAACGCGAAAATCTCTTCGAGTTTCGACAAATACTTGTAAAAAATTCATCACAATCCTGGACTTCGACATTTTTCAAGGACCCGTTCTTATGTAGCGCTCTTCGACTTGGAGGTGCGTCTCTGAAATCTTGGGTACGTTTTCACATGCGGATATTCATACTCCAAATGTAGTTTTCGTACCTGAAGCTGCACCTATATATCCTCAGGGCACACAAACAGGCTCCGCCCACCTTAGGTGGCGCTATTCAGCTTGAAGTTGCGTTCATGAAATTTTAGGTTTGTTTTCACACGCGTGTAGTCATTCTCTAAATGTAATTCGCGTGCCCGAAACTACACCTATGTTTCCTCAGGGCATAAAAGACAGGCTCAACTCACATTATGCAGCGCCTTTCGGCTTCAAGCTACGTTTATAAAATTTTGGATATGTTCCACATGTGGACAGCCAGCCATACATGAGGAAAGACATGCGGATTCTCTCATAGGAGAGGGGGGAAGGGGCTGAGCAAGTAGCCCGATTTAGGACGGGGGTCGGACCAAAGTTGGGTTGTATCACACCTCTCGCCGTAGCCTGCTCCCGTACCACTTCGTCATAGAAGTAAGACGTGGACTAGGTACTGTTCTGCTGACCACCTTCTAGCGTTTTTTACCTCCCAAGAACGGTAGATAATGAATCAAGCCTTTTTCCTATTCCTGACCTCCTGTCCAACGCGGACTCAAAATGCTTCCCAGCTTTCCATATGTACTGCGCAAATCACATAGGGGTCTGCAGAGTTGCATCGACCGGCAACTGGTCGCCGAACGTCAGCCTTCACGCGGCGAAAAAAAATGTTTCCGAACATTATCGTCGCCGCGTTGGTAGCTGCTCGCTGGCAGTGAAGGGGCCTGCAGCGTTGAAGTCGCGGCGTTACTTGCAGCGACGAAGAGCGCTGGGTGATGCAATATTGATCTCACTCAACATCGGGGGCGACCGACGTAGCGTGAAGGGCGACGAGGTGGCACCGCAAAGTGTTTTGACCCCGCGACGACCCTGCGTCACTGCCAGCAAGCGGCAACAGACGCCGCCACGATAATGTTCGAAAACAATTTTGTCGCCGCGTCAAGGCTGACGCTCGGCGACCACTCGTCGGCAGCTGCAACTCTGCGTACCCCTTGACGCAGGTCCGTCGCGGCGTCAAAACACTTTAGGGCTTTGCAGAGTTGCAGCAACCAGCGGCACGCCGCCGAGCGAGAGCTTTGGGGCGTGGTCGAAACCTGACGCGGCGATGAGCACAAAGACCTCGCAGAGTTGCAGCGACGTTGTCGTCAGCATCGCATTCTACCATTGCGTACGATCTCATTCATTAGACGGTGCATCTCGCTATACACAGTTTTTGTTGGTTTCATATGATTCGAAACTTAAGTAAATGTCTACTAGCAACTACTACAAAATATTGTGATAAAAAAAAGAAAAATAAAGTTTGCAACCAGTAGAGTGATGCCTTAATGAATAGTTTTCGAGATAATAAAATCAGTGAACGGTTTGTGGCGATCGCTTTGAAAACAATGGTACTAGACGACATTGTAATGAAAAATACTAAATAAAACTGGAAACAAAGCCAATTCGAAATGAAACCGCGAATTTGGACAATTTGAAGTATGCTCCAATGATTTTCCGTTCAATTTGTGCTAAAATAGAAAAAAAGTGTTCAGAGGGTTGAATTCATGAAAGCAGCAAAAAAAGAAGCTCGAATCGATCGTCGGCGACGCTCGTCGCCAGCGATGGAAATGGTCGAGACCATTCCCCGCCGCCGCTCATTGACGGCGTCGCTCCGGAAGTCGCTGTTGTCGCGGCGGCGGAAACACTCTGCGAGGTAACCACGTCGCTGCTGCCGCGCGACACCCCGCCGCCATCGCCCGCTGCGTGGCGCCCCCCATTCTCCATCGTTGCCCTGCCGCAGCGAGACTCGCCGCGGTGCAACTCTGCAGAGCCCTTTTGCGGTGCACCCCCCTCGCCGTTCACGCCGTGCCAGTCGCCCCCCGTCGCCGAAAGTGATCGATATTGCATCACCCCGCGTTGTTCGTCGCTGCGAGCAACGCCGCAACTTGAACTCTGCTGACCCCTTATCGTAACCACCTTCCTAATCCAAACTCGTGTGTTACTCAAATAAGCCCGCTAATAAAACCGATACCCACCGATAAGATTCTATTAGTGGTTTGTTTAAAGGCAGTGTTCACGGTGATTCTCGTTTTCAAGTTTTCCACTCAAAACAATGCGTTGGCTACCAAGTGTCACCAAAATTACGAAGAAACGGCGAGAAACGCACTATTTCGTCTTATTTCAGTGACATTATTCTATGGCCTGGACTAGTTGTCCGACTAGATGAACAAGTTCACGGTGGTTGTCACCGGTAAAAAATGGGACTAATCGAAAATGGAAGAATATTTTGGGCAAAACAATTTTAGTTAGGGTCCGATGGAAAGGACGGAGCAACACTGAATAGAGAATTGCAAAATACGGGTCCACAAAAGATTTCATTGTCACAACGAACAGTTCCATTGATACTTACGAGGCGGGCTGATACTTGAGGATTTCGTGCCCTTCTGGTGCGTTTTTCTCGGTTTCTTCGTCATTTCAGTTCTACTCGGGGGCCAAACAATCGATTTAGCGATTAATCTCAAAATCGAAGATTGTCGTGAACCCTGCCTTTAATTATGAGTAGTTAGGTAGCGTCCACTCCTTGCTAGGGCGCGCGATCGCGCAAAATCGATCTCCACGGAGAGCGATTGATTCGCTAGCGGCTCACACACGCTCGCACTCGTTATCGCGCATGCAATTCATCTACGCATTCGCGTTCAGTCCGTAAAGTGCACGCTGATTACGAAAAAAAGCTGCGGCGCGGTTGCAAGGATCTCCAGACAGGTATGTGAGATCACCCGGGCGGTTGGCTCACC
Source organism: Aplectana chamaeleonis (assembly GCA_029168955.1). NCBI lineage: Eukaryota > Metazoa > Nematoda > Chromadorea > Rhabditida > Cosmocercidae > Aplectana > Aplectana chamaeleonis. The sequence continues at coordinate 101,115 of JAPDOI010000906.1, forward strand.
CGGGCACAAAAGGCGAAAACAGTCAGGGTGATCCCACATTCCTGTCTGAAAATCATTGCAACCGCGCCGCAGCAGGCTTTCGCAATCAGCGTGCCTTCTGCGGACTGAACGGCATTGCGTAGATGAACTTTAGCTTCGTTGTGGGTGGAGAGAGCGGTCCGAGAGGTGAAGATTCTTTAGAATTTCTTAGAAGGAAATGGTGAAGGTTCCTACCACACCTGCAACTTCAAAATTTGACGTTTTCTTCATCATCTTTTTTTTAATTCTTAATTTTGAAAGAAAAATTTATCAGGTGACCGTCTTCTAAAATTTATTGATTCTAAGAAAATGTTGTGCCGAAATCATTAAAAATTTTCCTTGAGCTCTCTTGAAGTCAAATTTTTACCGGAATATTTTTCCATGCGAGTTTTAAAAACTACCTGTTTCTTTTGGCTCATAAAATTTTTGTCCTTGAAGATTGATCTTCGGAAGTAGTTGTTTCCGAAATCTTTATAAAATTCCGCGTCGAATAACATTTCAACTTAAAAAATACGTTCCCAATCTCTCAACCGATTTCTATTTATGAAATACCGTTTTCCACTCAAAGCAATCAGTTTTTCGTCTATATTTTTTTACATTTGTAGATAGACCTTTGGTGGAGGTTGATTTTGGAATTCTCACGAAATCCTGCATCGAACAGCTCTGTGAGGTTCCAAATACGTTTTCACTCTTCCAGCCGATTTCAGTTTATGAGATGCATTTTTTGCCTGAAACTATCGGTTTTTCGTTCATAACTTTTTTCAAGCTAAGAGAAAAGTCTGCTTCGAGCGATATATTGGGTTGGCAACATTGTTGGCTCCAGTAGGACTCTGCGTCCCTCATTTACACCGTAGAGGCGAGAGCACCCTATGGAGATTACCATGAAGCTTGGCTAAACTGACCTGGCTGGCTTATGGAGTTAGTAACCATGGAAACCCAATATACCGTCCGATGCAGAATTTCACGGAGTTTTCGAAAACACCCAGCAACACGACACTATCTCTAAAGGTTAAAGAGTATAGGCAAAAAAAAACGGTATTTCATAAATTGAATTAGGCTAAAGGATCAGGAAACTGTTTTTCGAAACTGAAAACACTAGTCGACGCAGAATTCTATGGATTATTCCGAAAACAACCGGCACCAGAAGTCCATATTTAAAGGTTGAAAAGTTATGAACAAAAATCTCATTGTGTGCAGGACATCATGGAACGTGCGCAGGACGTCGTGGATTATGTGCAGGACCTCAGATGGAGTGTGCAGGACATCATGGAACGTGCGCAGGACCCCAGCAGAGGTGTGCAGTACATCATGGTACGTGTGCAGGACCTCAGTAGGAGTGTGCAGGACCTCAGTATAGACAGAAACTAACCAAACCGATAGTTTTAGGCGGAAAAAAATGCATTTTATAATCTGAAATCGTCTGAAAATAGGGAACGTATTTTTTTACCCGAAAAAACCTGAAAAATGACTTGCACGAATGTCCGGTCACTTGGATCCGTTTTCGGGACTTTTCTATGGATGTTATTGGTTTTCTCAGTGATGAAGGCTCTCTCCTTCACCTGTCCAAAGGTGAAAGTTGGTGGAGTACCCGGCTCCACCCAACGAAGCTACAGTTGACCGCAATGTTAAAAGGACATGGTGCGGTTGCGGACTCGCACTAAAACTACGGTAGAATCTGGCACTTTGCCAGATTTCGTCATCGATCGGCGCCGCAGCTGATATTCTCGTGAGTAGAGAGACGACGGTTGGCGCCGATCGATGACGAAATCTGGCAAAGTGCCAGATTCTACTGTAATTTTGTGCGAGTCCGCAACCGCACCATGTCCTTTTAACATTGCGGTCAACTATATGCTATCGCGCTCACGCCCGCTTTCGCGATCACGCTTGCTCGCTCATGCCCGCTTCGGTTATGAAGCAACAGGTTCGAGCTTGCTGCTTTATCTCAAAAGTATTGGCCCCTAACCTGCTTCAGAACCCATGCCTTCTTTCCACAAAATCACACCGCGGCTATGATAAACTGTGATGAATGAGCAACCAACAAGTCGGCTTGAGTGATTGATCACCTGGTTAAACGTAATCAGTCCAATCGACATGAGGCAGTAGAAACAATTTGACTCTAGATCTTTTCCACTACTACTCGGGCAGCCAAGATAGGGCTTCAAAGGCAGTGTTCACGATGGTTTTCGTTCCCGAGTTTCCCATTTGAAATAAGGTACACCATGTGTTACTAAAATTACGAGAAGGCGGGAAAAGCACTACATATAGCACTATTTGTAAGCCATAATTCAGCGAAATAATTTTCTTGCCTGGACAGCTTTCCGGTCGGATGAACCTGGCACACAAAATATTTCATCGCCTCAAGAAACAGCTTTACTGACAGTACTGGGACTGGTTGATACCACAGCATTCCGGGTAGTTTTTATGCGTTTTTTCGATTTCTTCGTTATTTTGCTTTCACCATGAGACTAGTTACCCATCTAAGCCAAAGATATCAAAAAAGAAGATTTTCGTGGACACTGTCTTTAGCAATTTCCCGAAAGGCAGTGGATCAGAAAAACATGGCTGTATGGGTAGTATACCAGGGATGTGCGTAATAGGAGTTTTGTAATTCGTTAGTCGTTAGTCGTTCAACCGACCAAAACCCTCGTCAGTCGTTAGTCGTTAATCGTTAGTCGTTAAAAATCTAGGCTTTGAAAACAAGAACAGTTGAGGCAGAAAAAAAACCTTATGAATAGACACCGATAGAGTCTAGAACTCTTTGCTTTTTTTCCAGTGCACAATTTGACATTCTGCGCTATATGAGGTTACCAGCGGCGTCGCCGGCTGACGCCGGCCTCTGCCGCTGGGGTCCGGCTACGCCGGCCCATTTGCCGGCTTCGCCGGCATCTTAAGTATAAGGCGAATGAATCGAACTCCGCTAATTCTATGTGAGATGGCGTTCGAAGTTCTCACGCTTGCCGGCCATCGCCGGCCTCTGTTGCTGGAGTACGGTTGCGCCAGCACGTGAGCTGGTTTCGACGAAAACGCTCGAGGAATCAGAAATTACAAACTATTTCAAACCATGCAAACCCTGCTAACCTCCTTTCTTATGCAGTTGCACACCGACCCTTACCTAGCTTTAAGAGGTCCTAAAGTGGTAGTTCATTTATATTCAATTCTGTAAAGATAAAGACAACCGCTGTTTGAGATTTAGTAAACGCCTCCATGACCAACCGACACCCTGCTACCTTTATTGCCAAATGAAGTATAATGATGTTTGTGTTTTCTGGATGCATATTTTGATTAACTCCACATTTCCATCGTATATAAACCCGATTTAGAAAGGTTGGTGCATATAAACAGCTAAGCAGTTGAAATGGGTGGTTAAGGGGGAGGGGACGTGAAGAAAGGGGTGGTATACACTTTTTTATAGATGCACAAAACGATTTTGAAGCTCTGCGCTAACCCACTTCGGTCCCGCACACTTTCTACGGCGTCCGGCGCACTCTACCTTGGGTCCCGCACACTTTTTTCGGCGTCCTCTGCACTCCCACTTGGGTCCCGCACACCTTCTTCGGCCTCCTACGCACCTCCACCCTGGGTCCCGCACATTTCTACGGCGTCCTACGCACTTCCACTCTGGGTCCCGCACACTTTTTTTCGGCGTCCTCTGCACTCCCACTTGGGTCCCGCACACTTTCTACGGCGTCCTACGCGCTCCCACTTGGGTCCCGCACACATTCTTCGGCGTCTTGCGCACTCCCACTTGGGTCCCGCACACTTTCTACCGCGTCCTACGCACTTCCACTTGGGTCCCGCACACTTTCTTCGGCGTCCTGCGCACTCCCACTTTGATCCCGCACACTTTCTATGGCGTCCGGCGCACTCTACCTTGGGTCCCGCACACTTTCTACGTCGTCCGGCGCCCTCTACCTAAGGTCCCGCACACTTTCTACGGCGTCCGGCGCATTCTACCTTGGGTCCCGCACATTTCTACGGCGTCCTACGCACTTCCACTTGGGTCCCACACACTTTTTTCGGCGTCCGGCGCACTCTACCTTGGGTCCCGCACACTTTCTACGGCGTCCTACGCACTTCCACTTGGGTCCCACACACTTTCTACGGCGTTCTGCGCGCTCTTGAGCCCGTACCCGTAAGGTAGCCCGTCTTGAAAGTCAAGCCGAATAAACGGTCAAACAAACACACAGAGAAACGCACACATACATAAACACACACACGCACACACAAATTTACCAAAATATATATAGTAGGATTTGAGATCTACCCGATGGTGACAACACTGAGAATTACACCGACTTTGCACTAATTGTTCTTTGCTCAGCGTCGCGAGCCGAGCGCTTGCGTGGTTTAGAGCTTGTTCCCATAATGGGGAAAAGTCGGAAGAACTTAGCACCCAAGTTGGAATTTCACCCCTGAGAGGTCCCAGCACTACTTAATAGAAACCCCATATCTCGAATTTATGGCTGAAAGTCGAAGGACCGCACCCTTTACAATTCAATCATCGGACACTGTTCCCGTCGTTGCGCAGTTGTGGCCTGCAGGCACCGCTCCATATTATCACCTCCGATAGTGTCCTCTGCAAAAATCTCCGCTGGAGCCGGTCAGTGCCGGAACCGGCTCAGTGAGCCTACCATGAAGTAGCGCGACCGACGCGAAGCGGCATAAACGCTGCGCCTAACCTTGTGCAACGTTCTGTTGGGGATTTGATGTGGGGGTTCCAGAACTGCGAAGCAGTATCGGTGGAAATAATAAATACCGGAGGCTATGGTTATTTTGTGCCATTCACCTGAAACAACCAACACGGCAATATGTATCAATCCTGGTGTAAGGCGTCGTTTATACTTCCGCGGCCGAGCGGCGCGGCACAGTGCATTTCTGCAATATTGATTACGCGGCGCGGTACGATCAATATTATAGGATTGCACTTCGCCGCCCCACTCGGCGGCGGAAGTATAAACGACCCCTAAGCCTTGGGTTGGAGCGCGATTTGAGTGACTATTGGCTTTCTAACGAATTTTGGGATTGCTTACGAAAATATTTTCAATTTCGTTAGTCGTTAGTCGTAACACCCGAAAAACCCGTTAGTCGTTAAATTCGTTAGTCGTTAGTCGTAATTACGCACATATCTGTAGTATACCTGTGCCCAATCAAATGGACCAATCACCATCCGACTGAAAAAAGTCGACTTCGGTTAAATAGATTAAATTGTTTTTTTTTCAAGCGAAAATTTCGAATAAATCGGAAAGTCGCGTCTTCAAAAAGTGTGATTTTCGGAAAATTCGTGAAGCCGATTATCCGAGAATAGGCGACCTTCGTATAGGTCGAATAGTCACTCTTTCAAAAAAATTCGATTTTCGACTTATTCGAAGAAAATCATCATTTCAGGAAAAAATCGGAACATTCGAAAAAAACAAGAACAAATTAATTTGCCCAAGTCTAATGAGGAGTTCTGACCCAGCCTGGCTATCACCTTGTTGGTTAGAGGGACGTCAAAGTCAGAAGACACTAGGTGCTCAATAATACATCTAAAAGACCAATTTTCAAACACTGTTCAATCTTGCAAACGTGGTATCATGGCTTTGAAGCGAACTGAATTTTTCAAAAACTAGAAACAAAACTAAGATCCTTAGTTCTGTCTATCAACGAGTACAAGAGGTACGCAAAGTAACATAACAGTGTGGGCTTTTCAGATAGCCGCATGCCTAGTTTTGACATGAAGAGTCATCGCCCAGCAACGGATGAACATTGAGGTTGAATCGAAAATTGATGGAGATACAACCTACCTTCCTGGAAGTGAGCCGCGCCCCGCGCTTGAAGCAGGTCAAAAATGAGTTTTCCCAGTCTCGCCAATGCCTTTTCAATTTTCCTTTCAATATACATATTATGACCTATCGAACGGAATACTGGAAGAATAATTCCAGACAAAAAAAAGGTCAGCGAGACTAGGAAAACTCACCCATGACTTTTGCCCCTGGCACCCCATTTTGAAATTCTTCGGGCACTTTTAAAGACAGTGTTCACGATGAAAAACCGTATTCTAGTTTTCTATGTATCTGAGTAGACAAGTTCACGAAGTAGAGGAAAATAGAGGAAATTCCTCTCAAAAATGTCGAATTTCGAAGAAAGAGCTGTGCCAAATACCTCATAAATATTCATTTACGTCTGTGGCTGTGTTTCGGGGGACTGCGGACAATGCATCAAACCTAACGTCGGAAATGGTTTTGCGCTTCAAAATGTCTAGGTTAGTGAACTCATTTTCTGTTTCTTGCACAGAAAAGTCGTAAAAAAGTGGTTGAATGCCCATGCTTCGATAATAGAATTTTACGAAATAAAGATTATACTCAAATTCGACAACTGTTCCTTTGGTTTAAAAACAAAAGTTCTACAGCTGTTATATGGCATGGACAAGGTGATCCAATGAGTCGACTGGCTCACGAGAATTTTTCCCACTTCCTGGCTGTTTTTCGTCGTACTTCAGTCCTTACTGTTCTTAGAGGGACCCAAAGCTTACGTTCCTGTGGAAAAAAGGGCAACTTTTTCTTCGTGAACGCAGCGTTATATGCAAAGATTAAATAAAACATCAGTAAATTGAAGTATTCAAGGAAGACCGCAGTATTCATGAGGGAAACGTGTTTACAGAATGTCACCAATACGAACGGCATGTTATCTTTGAAGGCTCAATGACAGCCATTGCGCCGAACGATAGCCACTTACGTATTATTGCCAACATGGAAATCGCAGGCAATCGCAATACCACAAAATTGCACCGATCAGCAGGTCCCTGCAAGTTGCACATGAATGTAGGACTCCCTATAATGAGCCAACCAGACTGGAACGTCTTTCGATCATGGGCTCACGTAGAACAGCGGTTTAGGAGAGAATGCCTTCAAAGGTCGAAGCGAGGTCAATGTGAAACTATTATAACAGCGAACTCGGTCTGCGCTATACATTGGATCCGATTCGGATAATTTCGGATATCCGTCCGAATGATTCGAAATTTTGACGATTCGGTATCCGAATCACCGAAAAAACGCCAAATCCGAACCCAGCCGAAATCCGAATCACCGAAAACCCCAAACCGAACCGAACCGAAATCCGAATCACCGAAAAACGCCAAATCCGAACCGAACCGAAATCCGATTCACCGAAAACGCTAAATCCGAATCGAACCGAAATCCGATTCACCGAAAAACGCCAAATCCGAATCGAACCGGAAATCCGATTCACCGAAAATCGTCAAATCCGAATCGAACCGAAATCCGATTCACCGAATTACACAGGATTCGATTCATGAATCGAGTTTTCGATTATCCGAAATGCGTCACGATTCGATTCAATCATGCTAGTTTAAAGGTAAAGGACACCCAGGAATTGTTTTTCTAGATTTCATCCTCATCTTGGAGACGGTCACACTCTGATCACAATGGTATTTCTGCAATCGTCCAAGACCCCTACGAACGGAGATATGGCTCCTTGAAAATGCCTGTTTTTTCAGGGCAAAAATTTGGTGGACGAGTTGTCTTAGGCCTGTATTTCTCTTGATTCGCAGTTGCGGCACGAGAGCAAAACAGGATGAGGAGATAAATTGGAAAGGGAGGGAAGAACGATGACTCGGTTGAAAATCATCCATCAATGTAGCCGCTATTGAGATCGAAAGTCAGGAAGAGGGCGGGCCTGTGGTATTGGCTGGAGCGGGTCGGGCCCGTGGTGGTCGCTTATATCTAGCTTATTTGGAGAAATTGAGATCTCGCATTTGGCACGTGTTATACAGGAGGGGTCTTCTACACAATTACACAAAAATTTCAAATTTCGTATCTGAGGGTGTATGGTGCCTTTGAAGGATTCAATAGTGATCCATATACGCGCTCCAATAGCGACACGAGCGCGGGCTACATTCCGAATTTTCTTCCAGAATTTTCTGGTTGTGTCTTTGCTTCTCCTTCGCTGTCAGTCTACGGTACTTTTCCTGACTGTGATTGTTTCTCGTATTGAAAGCCTGTCTTTGCGCTTGCTAGTGGCCGTTTCAATGTTTCGAAATTCTGTCATATACATTTTCATATATTTGCGGCTATATTCTTCTTCCCTAGTGCAATCCCAATAATCCGCATCTATCGCTCCGGTACGTCTTCTTTTTAGTCTCCTTGAATTACCGCCGTAGAATTAGAAGCTTCGTCGCTGCTGGTTGCGGACAGAGAAATTGATTTGGCGGCAACTCATGTACAGGTTTTTTTTCATCATTTCATTGCTTCGATAGCGGAACGGGCCGTTTTTCCAACTAGTTTAGTGCTAAAACTGAAGTACTGATTATTCCATTATTGTCTCGAAGATGATTGCAGGTGTTCTGAGCTTTTTCTCTCGCACTTCAGAGCACACATATCTGAAGCGATTTCTTCTGTATATCCGAGAAATTACAGCGAGTCACACACAATGTCTCATTCCTGACGGCCTTCGTATCGCTTAAAAGAAGGTGATGAACTGAATGCCTAGAAGGCTTGACGGATTAGATGTCGAAGTTAGGGTTCGCGCGAGAATCCTCTTAGAGGGTAAAAGCGACGAAAAGTAATTTTTTTTGCTGTCGTTTGGGTTGCTGGGTCCGCAATCAGCAGTGACGAAGCATTCAATTTTACGGTGAAGACCACAAATCAATCGGAAACAGCACATTGGGAACGGTACCGATAATTTCGTCGATCTGAAACGCTGGCGCTATCTGCCCGGGTCATGACGGGTTGCGACTGCGATTCGTTCCATACATCTCACTGGGGCGCCCCACCTTTCCGCCTAAGGGTTCTAAAAGCTCTCAAAATATGCTTTAAATGTGGTGCTCTGTTTTAACACCCTGTATGCCACTTCACTTTGATCCTACCTATCCGCCGCCGGTAACTGCGCGTTGAAAACAGGACAGGGGCCCTTTACACACCGAGGGAGTTGTCCCGCCTTTCGCGGCTCTAATTCCACTCGGGACCACTTCGCTCGCGTTGAGTGGCGTGACGTTTCAAACTGCAAAAACGGGACAGCTCCTCCCTCGGTGTGTAGAGAGCCCTGTCCCATTTAAAACCGCTGCGCGCGGCGTCGCATACCCGACGCGGCGGTTAAGGCGTCGTGCGCGCCGTTTCGCATTAGGTCGCGCTCACGAACAGCAAGGAATTGAGCCAAATCAAGTTATTCGTTCGCAAGGTAAGAATTAGAGAATAAATGCTGTAATAAAGTACAATTCGCCGTATTTAGCTCACAATTAGATGGCATAGTACACATAATTGGGGCTAGATAAGACGATAATGAGGAATTTCTAAATATTACGAGCAACTACCACTCAACCCATGGTCAAGCAAATCAGTCTAGGATTTCGAAAAGAAACTACCTGTCATTGTTGGAAAGTTCTATCCAGTTAGGCCTTCAAGAAACTCTAAACATCTCTTTTTTTGATTCTGTTGGTCAAAATATTATTTTTGGATAACATACGTAATGGACTGTTTGCTAGGCTGAACACCAATTGAAAGTTCCGTTCTCAGGTTCCTAAACAAGGCATGTGGATCGAATCCACACCGCGGGTGTGGCTAAGGAGCAGTTCGGCTAGCACACGCGACGCGCGACGGAAAAACGCTGTGCGCGCTCATCGTCCTTGGGGCGCGTTAACCAAGGACCTATGAAAAAAGTAGTCGTTGTCCCATTGTAGCCGTCCCCCTTTATCATTTTTGCATTTTATTCATGTTTTTTTGTTTATAATGTGTTTTTTAGACGCTTTGCTTCTCATACCATCGTTTCAATGGAATTCACACTTTTTAAACAAGCTTTTTTAGAGTTCTTTTTGTTTGCTTCTTGGAGCGGGATGAGAGATGATGATATTGATTCCGACGCCGACCCTATGTCTGACACATCAACCTACATAAAAGAAATGCAAACAGCGATAAAGGGGAACGGCTAAAATGGAACAGCAACAACTTTTTTGATGCCCTCGGTTAACACGCCCCAAGGACGATGAGCGCGCACAGCGTTTTACCGGCGCGCGCGTCGTGTGTACCAGCCGAACTGCTCCTTAGCCACACCCGCGGTGTGGATTCGATCCACATGCCCCTAAACAAGATTCGCGTAGGTTTCAGTACGTCCATCGCAGACGATGATTAGGATGCGACTATAACTTTGCCTCATAAACCACGAAATCCTTTGGAATGGTTAGAGAATGAGAGCGAGTGATTCTTGATCTAAAGCTCGGAGAGCCATCTAGAATAGTTTCGAGATTATTTTTCGACGCTTAGGGACTATAAAGGTATTTCTGAGACCTTAGCCGGTGCTGTGTAGAATGAAAAAAATCTAGACTGACATAAAAGAGCCATATCGTTCCTGGTTTTCCCCCAGGTAGACTGCTGGAAATGTTTGTGGAGAATGTCAAAGAACCCAAGTTTACACTCGAAACACAATCTGAATACTCGTGTCCTGTGAGGGGTGAGATCCAGTGAGATATGTGCACACGTGACGCAGCCGCAACGCGAAGTGAGCTGGGACGAATAGACAGAATGCTTAACTTTTCTAGTGTCTCCTATTACCCACGAAGGCTTAGGAAACCCATAATGACCGTGAGCACGCAAACCATCTTCTAGATAACTAGAACCATCAATCGTCAGTGAGATTCGTATAAAATCAAACCATCCATTGCTCCGCCGCGCTTGTTGCGGCATGGTTCACACAAAATTACTTGTATTTTTGTGTTCAAAGAATGGCTTGTACACAGCGAAACGGGGTGATGTTTCCTCCATTTGATGAGGTTCCCGTTCTCTCGCGTCTCTAGCGTGATGTTTCCACCATTTGATGGGGTTCTCCTTTGACGAAAACACCATCAAATGATGGAAACATCACGCTAGAGATCTTCCACTTATTGCTCAACAGTTCCTGAATACTGTGTGGCACCAGCCGGGTCAGTAGATTGCGAAAGAATTTAAAGGTAAGCAAATAGTGGATTGGTTTTACGTCTCCTTCTTATAATTTGTATATTCAGTTCTGCTGGACTCATTTTCGGCAACAAACGCAGAGGCCGGCTCTTCAGTGGGAATGCCAGGACGCTCCTCATGATGAAGGCTCACACATGTGAAGTGAATAAAAGGTGAGTAGAACGTGAAAATGCCATGGTGTTACGTTTACATAATTCCACTTTATTTTCAGGCTCTCTCGTTTCTGGTCTGAGGAGTACGCAGCATGCAATGGGGATACTATGGATGCTGATGACAGCTCAGAAGAGAGCGAAAGCGAATATCTGGAGTGAATGAGGCATTTATAGGAAGAAGTCGTGCAACAAATACAGATGATGAAATTGAAAATTTTTGATGTGATCGAAAATATTATGAATAAATGGATTCTGAAAAAAAATTGAGCCTCTAACGTATGTGTGAAAACATGAACAGCTTTTCAAGCGCGAGCAGGAAATAGTATCTTCAGTTCAGACCGTATGCTGCAAAATTGTGGGATGGACCTTCTCCAATAGTTTTTTCCTGTTGTATCCGGCTCATTATCCGAATCGAGTATCCGAATCCGAGTGATCGAAAAAGCGCCAAATCCGAATCGAACCGAAATCCGATTCACCGAAAAACGCCAAATCCGAACCGAACCGAAATCCGATTCACCGAAAAACGCCAAATCCGAATCGAACCGAAATCCGAATCACCGAAAAAGGAAAATCCGAATCGAACCGAAATCCGAATCACCGAAAAAGACCAAATCCGAATCGAACCGAAATCCGATTCACCGAAAAAACGCCAAATCCGAATCGAACCGAAATCCGATTCACCGAAAAAACCGTTTTCGGATAAGCCCGAAATCCGATTATCCGGAATTTTGCCTCGGATCCAACGTATAGTCTGCGCCGATCGTTTTTTGTTGCAAATTTCCCGCTTTCACCCATTTCTCCGACTTGTCAGAGACGAAATATGTCACAAAAGAAAAACTACCAAAAAGTAGTCAAAAAAGAATGAGTGAGCATTTTCAACAATTCTTGACTGAACCTAACAAGACAACTGATCCATTAAAAAACGGAGAAATCTAGAAAAAAAGGCATCCTTGTCAGGGTGTGAATTTGCCGTTTACTGATTAACCGGAGTTACCGGTATTTTTCAGCAATTTTTTCCAATTTACCGACCCATTCTCGTAATTTACCGCGATTTTCGAGGATGAAGCATAATCAACTTTATTCGTTCAATCGACTCATTAGGCCGGGTTCATGCTTCACGGGACAGGCAACGCGACGCAATGTTAATCACTTGAACGCACGGCTTGAACGCTGCTGCCCCTGTTGTGCTCCTCCTGAGTCTGGATGTATCTGGTGTCTGTGGTTGGTCAGTCTCAAATGGCAATGGGCAAGGACGACCTTTTGAACGTAGCTAATGGTTCGGACGTCGAGCGGGCCGTCAAAGAACTTATGGAAGATGATGCAGTGCCGCACTATGCTCGGGCAATTCTGGCGCTCCTGCTGGAGGGGCGACGTCACACGGATGCTGCTTTACGTCTGAACGCCGAACTTCTGGACAGGCTGGACAACCTCAACAAGGAAAACACCATGTTGAGAAGTTCTCTCCAAAGTCAGTCTGTTAATCCTGAGCTTGTGAATGGAAATATTATACCCTCTCAGACGTATTCCATTGCATTACCATCTTCTTCTCAAGTCTCATCGCCTCCTGTTACCACTCGTGATAGTGAGAGTGAGAAGGAGCGCGCTCGCTCCCTGGTTCTTAGTGGTGTTCCTGAGCCGAAGCATCTTCCTGTACGGCAAAGATCGAGTCATGATGCCAATTTTGTGATGGATGTTCTTTCTCATTTAAATGTGGATTGCTCTCCGGTATCTGTTTATCGCTTAGGCTCGCCGTTTCAAGGCAAAAATCGACTTTTGAAGATTATCATGCCGTGTTCTTCTTATCAGAAACAGGCGTTGAGAAATCCCTCCCGTCTGGAAGTTCTTCCCCGTTAAGGGGCTCTATCTCAGGGAATCCCTAACGAAGGAAGAACGGTTTAAAAGAAGGGAAGAATATCGGAGGCGTATGAGGGCTGGCCCTGTAGGTGGTGTCGAGCCAGTCTCGCCTTCTAGGGGTGAGGGTGGACCGGCCGATTCTGCCTCTGGGGTAACCCCTTCTGCGGCCTCCTCATCGAACCACGATGAGTCAACGCCTGCGGATCAGGGAAACTGATTCATCCTTTCCGGTATCATTGTAGTGTTTTGAAATGTTTATATGCAAATGTAAGATCTGTCTCAAAAAACAAGGAACATATTGACCTGATTCTTTCCAGTAATTATGATATTTATGCCTTCATTGAAACATGGCTCAAGTCTAGTCATTCGGTTTCGTCCTTATTGGGAAATTTCTCTCTGGACTATGAATTCAAGAGGTGTGATCGCGTTAGGAAGTCAGGCGGCGGGGTGATGTTGTTGGTGCATCGAAGGCTCTCAATATCTGTGGTTTTCTCTGAGTCGGTGGAACATGCTTATGAGATACTTTGTGCCGACCTTTACCATGAAAGTTCGAGCTTTAGGTCGTGGTTGTTTACAGGGCCCCGTCTTGTGATTCTGCCGGAACCGAAATGCTAGTCAAAGTTTTGAGTGATTTGATAGCGTGTGAAATCCACACGATGATCGTGTGGATTTCAATTTGCCGGACTTCGCTCGAAGGAGTGAAGGGGATGTGGTGACAACAAATCTATCCTGTTTGGAGGAGCTAGTTTACTGTTACGACCTGTTCCAATTTGTTCATGAGCCTACTAGAGGTCATCATAAATGTTCTGGATCTAGTGTTCTGCACCCATGAAACTCTACTGGAAAACCTGGAAATTTTGCCTCCGGTGGGGTTAAGCGATCATAATAGCATTTCATTTGATATTCAATGTTGTGAAACGGGCTCTTCACCGGTCTATCGCAGGGTTTACGCAAAGTGCGACTATGCAGCCGTCAATGGATATCTTAGCCAAATTCACTGGGTCAGTCTTTTAGAATCTACCAACAGCGTAAATGAGAAATATGAACTTTTCTTTTCAATTATCCAAGCAGCTATTGATCTGCATGTGCCGTGGAAGCTTGTGTCCTCTATTAAGTCTATTCGCCTGCCTGCTCACTTGCAAAAAATGTCTGAACATCGTGAATGCCTATTTTATGAAGCAAGGCGCACTGGAAATTGGGAAACATATAACGCATTCGCGAAAAAGTTCCATTCTCAGTTGGGTAGGTATAACAGTTATTTGGAGAAGAAAAAGATAGAGTCGGGAGATAAGAACTTCTATCGTTATCTGAATTCCAAGTTACAGGAAAGGAGTAGTATTGGCTGTCTTAAGAACGGAGACCTTCTTGCAACATCGGCCAGTGATAAGGCAAACATGTTGGCGGATCATTTCGTGAATCAATTCCAAGAAGATGACGGAAATTGTCCGTCTTCATCCCTCTCAGGTATTCAGCCTATGACTGATTTTCCGTGGTTTCATTCTATGAAGTTGCAGGATTTGTTAGTAGAGTGGTCTAAATCTTCCTCGATCACCCCGGATTTCATTCCTCTGTTTTTTATTCAGAAAATTGCACCCGTTATTTGTGGTCCCTTGGCCTATATCTTCAATCAGTCTCTTATCTATGGTGAAGTCCCAATCCGCTGGAAACACTCTTTGTAACACCAATTTTGGAAGAAAGAGCCGGCCACTGATCCAGGAAGTTATAGACCAGTTAGCATAACCTCACTCTTCTGCAGACTGTTTGAGAAGGTTCTAAAAGAGCACATCGTCCTACATCTGTTTTCGAATAATATCATTCCCAGGAGCCAACATGGTTTTGTACCTGGAAGATCGGTAGAAACGAACCTTTTGGAATGCATAAACGATTGGACGGAGGCCCTTGACAAGAAATGCAGTTGTGATGTCATTTACTTTGACTTAGCAAAGGCATTTGATCGTGTCTCACATTTGAAACTGCTATCAAAACTACCGGATCTGGGATTTCATCCGATTTTGATAGAATGGCTCGCCCAATTCTTGTCTGATAGAACGTTTCAGGTGAGGGTCGGGGATTGTTATTCCAAGGTGAGAAACATAGCGAGCGGGGTCCCACAAGGGGGTGTATTATCACCAATATTGTTTAGTATTTTTACAGCTGACATTCCTATCATTTTTCATGACAAAAGTGTTACAGTAAAATTTTATGCGGACGATATAAAGCTCTACAAAGTCATTTCTGATCCATTAGATACCCAAGTACTGCAGGAGGATTGACCTGATAGTTGACTGGGCGAGAGAATGGCAGCTGCCACTGGCTCCGCAAAACCGTATTTATGCGGGTTCATTTGAGTCCGACGTCGACGGCCCATTCATATACATGTGCTGGTGTCGCGCTGCGAGCGGTAGACTCGGTTCGAGACCTCGGTTTTCACTACGACAGGAAGTTGGATTTTTCTGAGCATGTCAAAATCAAATGCCAATCGGCTCACAGGCGGATTTTTCAGATTTATAAGGGTATCTCCACTAGAAACAAACAGGTTCTGCTCCGAGCATATAAGACTTATATACGACCCATTGTGGAATCTGGAACATCAGTATTCGCTCCGCACAAGAAAAAGGATATTGACGCGCTCGAAAAGGTCCAGAATAGTTTCACTCGCAAACTGTTGATTCGCATCGGTGGTTTCCTGAATTCCAAGATACCCAGGGCCCACTTAAGGAACAAATATTTTGGGTTGCCAACGTTGGATTCTCGGCGCAGAGTGTTTGACCTTTGCATGGTCCGCAAACTTCTGGAAAACAGCACTATTTTCAGGCTTGCACCCTGTTTCAAACTAGTCGCATCGAGAACTAGAGGTGAAATAATGAAAATATTTCTCGGTCGGCCAATTACCAGTGTTAGGGTTAGGTCTTTTCCACACAGGGCGGGTAGCGCATACCTGAAAATCGCTAGAAGAGTCACCGGCGCTGCTTCCTTGGGCCAGTTTAGGCGACGGGTATCCCAAATAGTTCTTAGCTACGAAGCATAGCATTTTCGATTGTTTCTTCTTTTCTAGAGATAGATCTTCGTTTGTTTGATTGGTAGGGTGTATGAAGAATAGGAGTATTTTTGCTCAAGTTTTGCTGTCTGTTTTTTTTTCTTTCTTCCGGTCTTGTTAGTTTTTCTGTGCATCTCTTCTTATTCTTATCACGCATTCGCCTTATGTGAGTGTAATAAACATATACATATACAATCATCCAAATCGATCGAAAATCGACACGCCCGAAATCCACTGTCGCGATCGCTGGAAGTACTGGGTGGATACAAAAGTTTCCGGACTTTTCAAGAATTCGAATAAAGAACATTTATTTCAGAAACAAACAAGGCTCACCTAACAAATTTTTCATCAAATTCAAGGATTTTTCGCCACCGACACGTAGAAACTCTGGCTGTTTCGAGTCGAAGTATTCTTTTAAGACCATGTTGACTTCGTCATCGTTAGTGAACTGTTTTCCATCCAGGAAAGGCTGCATCGAGCCGAACAGATGGTAGTCGGAAGGGGCAAGATCTCGGCTATATGAAAGGTGAGGAAGGACTTCCCAGCCCACGTCCAGCAGTTTCTGCTCGCCTTTTTTTTACGACAATGCTCGGCAACAGGTATCTCGGATAACCCGACAGAAACTGCTGGACGTGGGCCTGGAAGTTCTTCCTCACCCTCCATATAGCCAAGATCTTGCCCCGTCTGACTACCATCTGTTCCGCTACAGCACTTCCTGGATCGAAAACAGTTCACTAACGATGACGAAGTCAAACTGGCCTTAGAAGAATACTGCGACTTGAAACACCCAGAATTCTACGCGTCGGGAATCAATGATCTGCCCAATAAGTGGCGAAAGATCCTTAAATGTGATGAAAATTACCAGGTTGTCCAATAATTCTTGTCCGAAAATTTCACCATTTTTAATTTTTTTTTCAACTATTGAAAAACGAGTCTAATCTACAATATAATCACCACAGTTATCCACAACAGTGGCCCATCGATTGGGCAGGTCGCCGATGCCCTTCGCCCAGAACTCCGGGGGCTGCGACTCGAAGAATCCGCGATGTCGGATTTGAGGTTGTCGTAGTTGGTGAATTTTCTTCCGGCCAAATGGTGCTTCAGCGGGCGGAACAAGTGGTAGTCGGAGGGGGCGAGGTCCGGGGAATACGGCGGATGGGCAACCGTCTCCCAGCCGAGCGTCGCCAACTTCTGCTGGGTCCCCTTCGCCACGTGGGGGGCGCGCATTGTCGTGCAACAGGTGGACCGAGGCCCGTCGGGGACGCTTTTCTCGGATGGCGGCGGCTAGTTTCTCGAGCTGATCGGTGTAGATGGAGGCGGTTACCGTCCTGCCTTGCGGGAGCTGCTCGAAGTACAGCATGCCCTTGGTGTCCCACCAGCAGCAGAGTATGAAATTCAGCGGGTGCAGGTCGGCTTTCGGCGGCTCTTCTCCGCGCGGGAACCAGACGGCACGGCGGGCGACGTTGTCGTCGAGGACCCAGCTCTCATCCCCAGTGACCAGGTCCTTGAGAAACTCCTTGCGATACGGACGAAGGAGGAGGGACTGTCAGACGGCCACGCGGCTCTGCTTGTTGGCGTCCGTCAGACGGTGGAGGATCCAATGGGCTAGAACTTTGTGGTAGCCAAGTAAGCTGAGTCGATTGTGGATGGTGGACTTGCTGCAGCCGAGCGTCGTCGCCAGTTCACGGGTGGTGGCTTCCGGCTTCTCCTTGATACAGCGACGGACTTCGTCATCATCCACCGTAGAAGGCCTCCCGCTGTGCTCCCTGTCTTCGAGGCTCGTGTCGCCGCTCTCGAAACGATTGAACCAGCGGCTGACTGTGCGTTGGGACACTGCATCCTCCTTGCACGCTCTGCAGATGTTGGCGACCGCGGTGCCCGTGTCGTTGCCCAGTACATGAACGTACGAATCCGACCTTGGTCCATTTTAGCTTGTACTGGTAGCTAGACGCACGCGGCGACTGCGCCTTATATACCCCTAGCGTAGAACTTTGGAGAACCTTCTCGAAGGTTCTCACACTTGCCTGATATTATAACACTTCTAAGGAGAGTTATAGAATTTTGGATATTTTCGGACAGGAATTATTGGACGGCCTGGTATTTTGTCGGGTGAGCCTTCTTTATTTTTGAAATAAATGTTTTTTTCCAGTCGTGAAAAGTCCGGAAACTTTTGCATCAACCTAATATGAACCCTGTCTTACTCGATGGCATTCTAGGAATCAAACCTATGACGACTCACAGTGACCACCGTTGTGAGCATTTCCACGCCACTGAATTCCGTCCTTTCCTTCATTGCCTCTTTACATTTCCTTTTGGTGTTCCAACGTGCCTCTCCTCAGGCACTCAACGGGTCCGACCCCAGCCTAATAGCAATCGGAACAGCGTTCGAACGCCCGAGGGGCGAAACGCTCGACGTCGGCTAGGTCCCGACAACTTCCGTTCGAACTCCCAGCCGTCCGTTCGAACTCACATTCGCCCCCTGCATACTTCACCGCGATCGATCTGTTTCTCCTCGTCATTGCACGTCACAATTCACCGAGCCACGTCATCATTATTATCAACACTCTTCCATGGCTCGCATTTTTTAATTGCTCCTCATATTCTTCTTTTCCTCAACTACATTTGATATTCTTCATATTTATGTTTTCCTCATCTCCATTCGTTGTCCTGGGGAAAACAGCGAATTCATCCCAGGAGGGAAAGCCTGCGTGAACTTTGGAATCGGCAGAAGTTGGGGTTCTTTTTTGTTCGAGAAAATCCTTGGTATTCTTTCGAATCGGAAGATACATTAGAGTATTCAATAACAAGCAACTCTTTCGGTTCGGCCGACAGATCTGTTTGTCACACAAACTAGTCTAGTGTGTTTGGTAAAGACTGAATGATTCGACAGCTTCAGCGCGATCAACGATCCTCAATAAACTTCTCTGGTGGGTCTTCTAATCCAAAAGAATACCAAATCTTTAGCTAAATCGTCAAAATCGGTTAAAAAATCTTCAAGAAATAATGTTGCTTATGTTTTTAGTATTAATACAGATAGATATGATAGACTCTGAGATTGATTTCGCAGTGATCTTTTCTTTCTTTCTATTCTTTTTCTTTCGGAGACTTGTGAGATGCTTCAAACGCACAGCGCTGCCGCCTGCTTTACATTCTTCTAGTTCGGTCAGAGTTCTTTCCTGGGAACAAGCTGTATATGTATAATCTATTTCGGGGCAAAATTTACTGTCTTTGATCGCGTGCGGATGCGCGTATGCTGCGTCTCCTTCTCCCCCACAGTTTCTCTCTGCCTCTCCGCTTGCTTCACACAAGCAGACGAGCAGGAGCAAACTAAATTTGTCGCCGAAACACTTTATGAACATTCTCAATTAAAGGCAGTGTTCACGATGATTCTCGTCCCCGAGTTTTCCACTCACAATCAAAACAATGCGTTAGCAACCCAGTGTTACCAAAACTACGAAGAGACAGCGAGAAACGTACGAGAACGTCTCATTTCAATGACTTCATTCTCTGGCCAGGACTAGTTGTCCGGTTGGATGAACATGTTCACTTTTGTTGTCCCAGGTGAAAATGGGATTAATCAAAAATGGAAGAACATTTGAGACAAAACAGTACTAGTTAGGGTCTGTACGAAAGTATGAAGCAACAGAGAGTGGAGAAGTGAAAAAGACGGCTCCACAGAAGATTTCATTGTCACCACGAACAGTTTCTGTGAGACTTTGGAGGCGCGGTGAGATTTGTGGATCTCGTGCCCTTCTGGTGCGTTTTCTCGATTTCTTCGTCATTTCAGTTCTACCCGGGGGCCCAACAATCGGATCAGCAATTAATCTCAAAACCAATGATTATCGTGAACACTGCCTTTAAGCAGGACAATAATAAGCACAATAATAGCAGAAAAATAATAAAAATTGATGAATGGAATGGTGTAAAAAGAGGAAGCGTTCGCTTTCCAGACGGATGCTGAGACTTTTTTTTTGAAATCGTCAATCTAGTATTTGCTATAGCGGGAACCAGTAAGAATTTAGGTTAGCACGTCTTCAAGGGAGACGGAATGGGTTTTTTGATGAACCGTCGGCTCATACAGTGCTTGCTTCCCGCAAAAAAGGCGTTTATCGTCATGTTTATAGTTGATAAGTCGGCGAAGGCAGCATTGATCAATTCACTTTTTCAGGTTCAGATGGGGCATGTTGGCTTGTTGAGCTCAAAATAATAGCTGAAAATGGATTTCGTGCATATATTGGAATGACTGTTCATCCACCATTGAATGGTGTTGTTCCATTACAGGAAAACCTTCATCGGTGAGCGTACGTATTTTTTGTTCAGACAGAATTAAATTGTTCAAGAAAATCATGGTTACGTGGTTTGCTCAAGCTTGCATGGCGCGCCGATGCTAAGTTGATCGCAACCAGGGATAACGGTTTTTTTTCTGAATTTCGGTAATCGGAAGAGTCTTCTCAATTTCGGAAATCGGCCCACTCGGAAAACGGAACGCCAAAAACATCGAAATTTGGAAATACGTTTAGCAAAAAAATTGTGCGGGATTCAATCTAAAAGTGCGCCAAGCGCCGGGGAATTTGTGTGGGGTCCAAGTGAGAGTGCGCAGAGCGTCGGGGAGAGTGTGCGGATCAAAGTGGAGTGCGCCAAGCGCAGGAGCATTTGTGCGGATCCAACTGAGAAAGCGCACTCTGCCAACGCGTAGCTAGATGCTTCCGAGGGCGTGGCCTGAAATGCCGCCCCATTCCATGTAGCCTGAATTTACGGGTTCTGGCTACGATAGCTAAAACGCGCATATTCTTGTGTCGAGACTACAAGGGTGCAAATTCTGCGCGTATTTTACGTAAAAACGAAGGCTAAAGTCGAAACATTGCTCTCTTTGTCGCTAAACCCGTATATTCTCGCTATAAAATTGTAGCGAGAATCTACGGATTTAGCGACAGCCTGTGTTGTGATGCAATCTTGTACCCGCGCTGGCTACGCGGAACGCTGGGATGCCGTTCGAACAGTGTTGGCCGAGTCAACTCACAGAGTGCTTACTTGAAAAACTGTGGCTGGTCGTGGAGGGTGACCCCGTGTCGCTCTCTGGAAGACCTTGCCGAGGATATTTTTGACCGCTGGGAAGGTGCATGCTGTGGGGAAGAAACGGCGTTGCGGTCGATCGTAGAGGGGATCGCCTTTCCAGTACGGATCGGGACTTATTGGGTCGATCGACCGAGGGCTGTAGCGAGAATTCACGTAGATTATGCGGGCGCTGTAGCTAAAATTTCACCAATTGGGGCTAAACTTTCCGTAATTTACGTAAATTCTCGTGTCAAAATTAGACTAGATGCCTCCGACACCCTAGGCATCTCCGGTTTCCGTGTGAGGCATCTAGCTACGCGCTGGCAGAGGCACAGGGTCGGGGAAAGTGTGCGGGATCCAAGTGGGAATGGTCCAAGCGCCGGGAAAAATACAGGAGACTCAACTGGGAATGCGTCCAGCGCTGGAGAAGTTTCTGCGGGATCCAACTGATAGTGTGCTAAGCGCCGAGGAAAATGTGTGTTACACAACTGGGAGTGCGGCGAGCGCTGGGGAAAATGTACGGGACTCACCTGGGAGTGCGCCGATTGCCGAAGAAACTGTGCGGGACCTCGCTAGGAGTGTGCCTAGCGTCTGTAAATGAGCTCAAGACTCGCGACAATGACAGACAATGCGCGCCAGTGAATGAGCCGAGAGAAGATGTGTTCAGACTTCGTGCAGCCGCGCCTTTTTATTTTGGGTGCAGTTATTTCCTTAAATGTGTACATTCAAAGGTGAACACGGAATCAATCGTCCTGGTGCGTGGGAGACTTTTTCAAACGATGACAAGTCTCTATACATTAGATCCGACTCACTCATTTTGGGATATCCATCCGAATGAACCAAAATTTTCATGATTCGAAATCCAATTCACCGCAAAAAGGTCGTAATCCGAGTGATCCAAAATCCGAATCACCGAAAAAACGAAATTTTCGGATTGACCCGAGATCCAACTATCCGTTTAGCATATCTATCCGAATTACTCGGATAATTCGATGTTGTTATTTTGAATCTATCCGTTTGAGTCAGATATCAGCCACCTTTGAACTTTGAGTTATCCGAAATCCGAGTATCCGAAATTTTCTGATTCGGATCCAATGAATACAAGTCTCCGCACACACCAATCGGCATTATTCAGGATGGTCAGGATGGTAATACCACCACTGTTGTTATAAAAGGTGACTATCCAATTTGTGAGTTTTATCTTATTTAGATTTAATGATCACTGAATCAATTTCCAGCAAATACATATGCGCAGACCTCAAATGCAAGCTTCCTTGTTTGGAGATGTTCTTTTGAGTCGCATGGTACAGTTAATGGAGCAGGACCTCAGAGTTGCGAAACTCTTTCATTGTTAGAGCTTATGAGTGGTTGAACTCATGTTTCAACATATTGTCTTCTTTTCTTTCTACATTCGTCCTCCCTTTCTCGGTACCTTCCGTGGTTATCATTTTGAAAAAGTAGATCTGTTGATAGGTTTTGTGTTCCTGCGAGACTATCAGGCGTATTTTATGTGCTCTGTTATTTAAAGGTACATCTGCTGGTAAATTTAGTAATTTGCTTCTTTTGTACCCTAGAAAAAATTATCAAGTGTTTCTTATGCAATGATTTTTCTCGCGGACTCGCGAAAAAACAAATCTGTTTATTGAAAAGCAAGAGATGGGGGTGCAAGAACATGAAGGAATAACTGTATAGAAGAGCTTAAATGAGACAAAAGCCTGGGTAACTAGTAATTCTTCGGACAAGGGGAACTGGAAGCTGGTAGCTTCCAGTTCCCCTTGTTCGAAGCGGGAAGGATGGGATGAGGAAGATCAGACGCTAATACAGCCGGAAGGATGCGATGAGGAAGAGCAGACGCTGGTGGGAAGAAGAAGAACGAAAGAGAGTCCAGCACGGCAGTGCGAAGAGAAAAAGGTGGTTTGGTTGGTGAAAGAGTGGGGGGGAAGCTCAGAAAATGACAGCGTACCATTTAGTTACTAAGCATAGTTATTAGGTAGCTAAGGCGAAGCGATCTGAAGCGTGGAATTGCAGATTGATGACGTCACAGCCTCTGCATTCTCCCCCACGTCGGGCAAAGTTATTTCCCCCCCCGTCGGGCAACTACGCCGACGTGGAGGGAGAAAGGAAGGGTCCGACCCGACAGAAATCTGGGGTCGGACCCCGTTCAGGCTGGGGTCGGACCCGGCAAATATCTGAGTCCAAGAACGGATCTTGATGTCTTCTTTTGTGTTTGGTCATACCCCTCATCGGGTATCAGGATGGTTAAGAATATGAAAGGAGCCAATTTTTTTTGCCAGAAAAATTCTACTTTTGTGCTTTAGAAAAGCGTGAAGAACGTTTTCCTCATTCAGCTAAGGACACGGCCGCAATAGTTTTCCTAGGTTGTTTTTCGAAAGAAAGCCTAGATCTGACCCTTACCGTAACGAAAATTTGAAAAAGGTTGCTGAAAATGCATCAAAACAAGTTAAAATGTTCTGTCACTGCTGGCACTCCACACTCTGATGCTTGTAATTCACTACCAAATGGCGAATTATTGTGAATGCTAGTTGCACTCCAAATGATAGGTTTTGGGTGGAAAAGAGAGACCGTGTTTTGATAAAGTTACAAAGAACTCTGTGATTCTCAAGTTCAAGGTTGAGACGTTTCATATCATTCTCATCAGCTTCTTACCGATTTTTCCCGATACTGCTATACTTTATTTATTCACCAAGGCGCACGTAGTGCACGCATATATCCTCTGCAAAAATTCGTACATTTCACGACTCATTGGGCGAGCGGCGCGCGCGATGCTGCTCCCTCCGTGTGTCATACGCTCTCGCTGTCTCTAACCTCCGCTCCGCACCAGCACGTGTAGAAACCATGAGAATTTCGCGGTTTTACAGCCTGTAAGCGAATATGACGAGGCTGAACAGATGGAAATCTCCGCTAAGGCTCCGTCCTTAGCAGACGACCAGCGGCAAAGCGTCAAGGCGTTGGAGCATCATGCGCCAGCGCTCAAACGCTGGCGCATGACGCTCGACGGCTGGCACACTCAACGTGTCCGAGGACGGCACGTGGTTAACGGTGGTATCGATAATATTAGTGACAGCCGTTACGGTCACTATGCCTCCACCGTCAGCGACTGGCCGGCTGCTGTGGTCGCTGGGGAGTCAGATCAATATCAATTGCTGAAGATGTAAACCCCCAGCGTCACTTCACGGTCACTTGACGCTAAGACGTCTGCTATAAACGGATCCTAAGACGCCTTCTTGGGGTACGGTGTCTTGATATCCTTCCCTCTCACCACTGCTGCCCCATCGAAAGTCAACTCAAGAACCGCCAAACCGATAGAGGGACTAATGAAGGACTAGGAGAGGTCAATGATTGAGGGACCGGGCACCCTAAATCGTTTATGACTTTTCAGGGCGACAACGGCTGGAGAGAAAATTTCTAGGATTTACGAGTTATGTGAATCAATCGTAAAACCTGAATGGAGGTTATGAGAATCAACGAGCTGCGGACTCTTCTTCGTGGAGTCTGACTTTGGAAGTCGTAAATAGCCATATACGCAGGTCTCCACAGCTACCGATAAGGCAGAGGGAGAGCAGGCGATGTGCGAAAAGAAGCTCTCTGTTTTTATCTCCTCAGTGGAATGGCAGCTCCATGGCCCAGGTTTGGAACCCATGGATTACGCTGGGTGGTCGCTCTTGACGGTGAAGGCATGCTTTCAACGACAACCGAGTTTGAAGCCCCTTCGCCCGAGTTCGAAGAAAGCATGGGATGCTATCGACTGCGACCAGCTGCATGCCGCCAAGCACTCGCTCCCAAACAAATTTCAGCCTGCATTTAGAGGTACAGTCCAACCTCAAAAACGAATTTTCCTTTTCCTGCATAACTTGGAGAAAATTTCGCGCTGATCACAGTGGTGTGTCAAGAATCGCTCAGAACTCAGTACAAACGGAGATTTTCTTTCATGGGGGCGTGGCCGACTTTTTCCTCGCTTATTTGAGCGAATTGAGATTTCGCGCAAGGCAGGGTTGCTATACACGGCGGCCGGAATATAATATCAAAAATTACTCCTGAGCTAGGATTGTGCCTTTAGAGCAGGGCTGTGCGGAACTGTTCCGATTCCGTTTCCGTATTTCCGGTACTTTTTGAGCTGTTCCGTTCCGTTTCCGGGTTTTTGGTCCCGGAAGCGGAAGAAAATAGTACTACAAGGTGAATGGTCACGCCTCCCCAGCGCACAAAGTCGCGGTGCCTCTGCGATCATCACAGCGTGAGTCTAATCCTGATCGCTTGGATCGGTGTCCCGCTCCTTTCAACCGTCACACGGTATACGCCCCCCCTCCATCAACGCACAGGACAATCCCAACATGGGCTTGAGACCTTGGCGGCTACAGGAGGCATACTTTAGGTACTGTTGCGTGGGTGAGTACGTGGTGTTATCTGGCCGTCGAACCGTGGTTATCAGTCTCATCTCAGTTGAAAACCATCACAGTTTGCCTTTACAACCCTTTATCACAATTTTTTCGAAGCGCTGAACTATAGGCTGGCCATTACCCTTTCAAGCATCAATACCATACTTTGTTACAATCGAGTCCTCTGACTGAGAAACCAGAGAGGTAGAAACTTTCCCTCTTCGTCTCTCTAGCTATTCACGCACTTGCGGGGTTCAACCTCAGCGCCATAGAAATTGCACGCCATAGCCCCCAACTCCTCGTTTTCAGCAGCACGTGCTGCCAACGCATGCTGGGTTTCGGCCACTTCTCATCGGCAGCTTGTGCTGCACCTAGCAGCACCTATTGCTGCCTACGAGAGGTTCAACTCGATGTCGGCCCGGAGTGCGACCCCTCATTACATGTGTTGCTAGCAGCAGCACGTTATTCAAATGAAGAGAGTCTTTGAGCCACCACCTCTTCCTACCGGAGCTAGAGTTGCGATCCTTGTAATGGCTGGCAGCAAGGACGCCAACCTCGCCAAGATACGCAACAAAGGCATGATCCCCGCCTCGGTCCACTATAAGAAATCTTTCCTCGTGATGTGCAGTAGGGACCACACTTTCAGCGTCCAAAATTGATATCCGGAAAATTGAGTACTTGAGATCACCTTCTGGGATCGGCCTCAAACGGACAACTGCTCTCTCAACAATGGTGGGTGCCATATGTATGTACCCGCTGCCGTCGTAGAACACCGATCGCACTGGAAAAAGCTGTCGAAGGTTGAAACTCGACATCAGAGAAATCAGCAGCACTCTAGAAGAGGAGTTGCTCGAGCAGACTTATTTTCAGCTAACTAGGAGAACCTGCAGCAGCAGCACGTCTTCCTTTCATGCTTCAAATCTATTTCTACTCGGCTCGCTTGCAGTTTTAGACTGTAGCGCCACTTAGGCTTGAGGGAATAGACTGAGATCACAAGCTACAGAGGTACAACTGCATGCCATGAGCAGCGACGAAACCTACCATTTAATCATACTATAATTTTTCATTCACTTCCGTTTCCGTTTCCGGATTTCCGTTTCCGGCGATTTTCAGCCATTTTTCTTCCGTTTCCGTTTCCGGAAATCTTGAAATTGACTTCCGCACAGCCCTGCTTTAGAGGCATCGTTCACGATGAAAACCGAATTCCAGCTTCTGCGTTCAGTCGGACTAGTGGGTCACAACAATGTCACTCAGAACGTTTGAAGTTTCATATTCGCTTCTAAGTGAAGATTTGATTACCTCAAAAGAGCTTCCTGGGTGGGGGGGGGTCGATCCGTTGTTACAAAGAACAAAACTCCGTGGTCGCTGCCGGCGATCGTGCGTTGATGCGTCGTAGGGCGCAATGCACACGCCACTTGATTTCACGTTTGACACGATCGAAAGCAGCTGACAGCATTGGACGCAGCAGGTTAGTAACCCTTCATAATTTCGTTCAAGAAAAAACGATCGCTCGTCTGAATTGCGTCTTCGGTAAATTGCTTCTAACGCTGAGCCAAGGAACGAATCGCAAAACTGTTCCTTCCGTTCTTCGCGCAACTATCCCAAGTTGATGTCGGCGGGAACTTCAAATTTGTTTTAAGCCTTCCTGAAACGGGTTTTTCTTGAAAATTTTACGTTTTTGAGGGGGTTTTTGCAACCTTCATTCACTATAGGGATATAACACTAAAAAATCGAAAATCCAAGTATGGTTTTCATCG
Organism: Aplectana chamaeleonis; assembly: GCA_029168955.1. NCBI lineage: Eukaryota > Metazoa > Nematoda > Chromadorea > Rhabditida > Cosmocercidae > Aplectana > Aplectana chamaeleonis. The sequence goes on from JAPDOI010000906.1 coordinate 128,325, forward strand.
TATGTGATGCCTTCTCAGATATTTGCCGGGTCCGACCCCAGCCTGAACGGGGTCCGACCCCAGATTTCTGTCGGGTCGGACCCTTCCTTTCTCCCTCCACGTCGGCGTAGTTGACCGACGGGGAAATAACTTTGCCCGACGTGGGGGGAGAATGCAGAGGCTCTGACGTCATCAATCTGCAATTCCACGCTTCAGATCGCTTCGCCTTAGCTACCTAATAACTATGCTTAGTAACTAAATCGTACGCTGTCATTTTCTAAGCTTCCCCCCCCCCACTCTTTCACCACCCAAACCACCTTTTTCTCTTCGCACTGCCGTGCTGGACTCTCTTTTGTTCTTCTTCTTCCCACCAGCGTCTGCTCTTCCTCATCGCATCCTTCCGGCTGTATTAGCGTCTGATCTTCCTCATCCCATCCTTCCCGCTTCGAACAAGGGGAACTGGAAGCTACCAGCTTCCAGTTCCCCTTGTCCGAAGAATTACTAGTTACCCAGGCTTTTGTCTCATTTAAGCTCTTCTATACAGTTTTTCCTTCATGTTCTTGCACCCCCATCTCTTTTCTTCCTTGAGAAATAATCAATCAACAACATTTGTCAACAAATCTCCAAAACAAAACACATAAAACACTCCGTAGACACTCAGCTTTTCGATAAACAGATTTGTTTTTTCGCGAGTCCGCGGGAAAAATCATTGCATAAGAAACACTTGATAATTTTTTCTAGGGTACAAAAGAAGCAAATTACTAAATTTACCAGCAGATGTACCTTTAAATAACAGAGCACATAAAATACGCCTGATAGTCTCGCAGGAACACAAAACCTATCAACAGATCTACTTTTTCAAAATGATAACCACGGAAGGTACCGAGAAAGGGAGGACGAATGTAGAAAGAAAAGAAGACAATATGTTGAAACATGAGTTCAACCACTCATAAGCTCTAACAATGAAAGAGTTTCGCAACTCTGAGGTCCTGCTCCATTAACTGTACCATGCGACTCAAAAGAACATCTCCAAACAAGGAAGCTTGCATTTGAGGTCTGCGCATATGTGTGTTTGCTGGAAATTGATTCAGTGATCATTAAATCTAAATAAGATAAAACTCACAAATTGGATAGTCACCTTTTATAACAACAGTGGTGGTATTACCATCCTGACCATCCTGAATAATGCCGATTGGTGTGTGCGGAGACTTGTATTCATTGGATCCGAATCAGAAAATTTCGGATACTCGGATTTCGGATAACTCAAAGTTCAAAGGTGGCTGATATCTGACTCAAACGGATAGATTCAAAATAACAACATCGAATTATCCGAGTAATTCGGATAGATATGCTAAACGGATAGTTGGATCTCGGGTCAATCCGAAAATTTCGTTTTTTCGGTGATTCGGATTTTGGATCACTCGGATTACGACCTTTTTGCGGTGAATCGGATTTCGAATCATGAAAATTTTGGTTCATTCGGATGGATATCCGAAAATGAGTGAGTCGGATCTAATGTATAGAGACTTGTCATCGTTTGAAAAAGTCTCCCACACACCAGGACCATCGATTTCGTGTTCACCATCAAATTTATACATGTAAGGATATACCTGCACCCGAAATAAAAAGGCGCTGCAGCACGAAGTTTTTGAACACATTTTCTCTCGGATCATTCGCCGGCGCGCATTGTCTGTCATTGTCATGAGTCTTGCGCTCATTTACCGACGCTGGGCACACTCCTAGCGAGGTCTCGCACAGTTTCTTCAGCAATCGGCGCACTCCCAGGAGAGTCCCGTACACTTTCCCTGGCTCTCGCCGCACTCCCAGTTGAGTAACACACATTTTCCCCGGCGCTTAGCACACTATCAGTTGGATCCCGCAGAAAATTCTCCAGCGCTGGACGCATTCCCAGTTGAGTCTCCTGTATTTTTCCCGGCGCTTGGCCCATTCCCACTTGGATCCCGCACACTTTCCCCGACCCTGTGCCTCTGCCAGCGCGTAGCTAGATGCCTCACACGGAAACCGGAGATGCCTAGGGTGTCGGAGGCATCTAGTCTAATTTTGACACGAGAATTTACGTAAATTACGGAAAGTTTAGCCCCAATTGGTGAAATTTTAGCTACAGCGCCCGCATAATCTACGTGAATTCTCGCTACAGCCCTCGGTCGATCGACCCAATAAGTCCCGATCCGTACTGGAAAGGCGATCCCCTCTACGATCGACCGCAACGCCGTTTCTTCCCCACGGCATGCACCTTCCCAGCGGTCAAAAATATCCTCGGCAAGGTCTTCCAGAGAGCGACACGGGGTCACCCTCCACGACCAGCCACAGTTTTTCAAGTAAGCACTCTGTGAGTTGACTCGGCCAACACTGTTCGAACGGCATCCCAGCGTTCCGCGTAGCCAGCGCGGGTACAAGATTGCATCACAACACAGGCTGTCGCTAAATCCGTAGATTCTCGCTACAATTTTATAGCGAGAATATACGGGTTTAGCGACAAAGAGAGCAATGTTTCGACTTTAGCCTTCGTTTTTACGTAAAATACGCGCAGAATTTGCACCCTTGTAGTCTCGACACAAGAATATGCGCGTTTTAGCTATCGTAGCCAGAACCCGTAAATTCAGGCTACATGGAATGGGGCGGCATTTCAGGCCACGCCCTCGGAAGCATCTAGCTACGCGTTGGCAGAGTGCGCTTTCTCAGTTGGATCCCGCACAAATGCTCCTGCGCTTGGCGCACTCCCACTTTGATCCCGCACACTCTCCCCGACGCTCTGCGCACTCTCACTTGGACCCCACACAAATTCCCCGGCGCTTGGCGCACTTTTAGTTGAATCCCGCACAATTTTTTTGCTAAACGTATTTCCAAATTTCGATGTTTTTTGGCGTTCCGTTTTCCGAGTGGGCCGATTTCCGAAATTGAGAAGACCCTTCCGATTACCGAAATTCAGAAAAAAAACCGTTATCCCTGGTTGCGATCAACTTAGCATCGGCGCGCCATGCAAGCTTGAGCAAACCACGTAACCATGATTTTCTTGAACAATTTAATTCTGTCTGAACAAAAAATACGTACGCTCACCGATGAAGGTTTTCCTGTAATGGAACAACACCATTCAGTGGTGGATGAACAGTCATTCCAATAAATGCACGAAATCCATTTTCAGCTATTATTTTGAGCTCAACAAGCCAACATGCCCCATCTGAACCTGAAAAAGTGAATTGATCAATGCTACCTTCGCCGACTTATCAACTATAAACATGACGATAAACGCCTTTTTTGCGGGAAGCAAGCACTGTGCGAGCCGACGGTTCATCAAAAAACCCATTCCGTCCCCCTTGAAGACGTGCTAACCTAAATTCTTACTGGTTCCCGCTATAGCAAATACTAGATTGACGATTTCAAAAAAGTCTCAGCATCCGTCTGGAAAGCGAACGCTTCCTCTTTTACACCATTCCATTCATCAATTTTTATTATTTTTCTGCTATTATTGTGCTTATTATTGTCCTGCTTAAAGGCAGTGTTCACGATAATCATTGGTTTTGAGATTAATTGCTGATCCGATTGTTGGGCCCCGGGTAGAACTGAAATGACGAAGAAATCGAGAAAACGCACCAGAAGGGCACGAGATCCACAAATCTCACCGCGCCTCCAAAGTCTCACAGAAACTGTTCGTGGTGACAATGAAATCTTCTGTGGAGCCGTCTTTTTCACTTCTCCACTCTCTGTTGCTTCATACTTTCGTACAGACCCTAACTAGTACTGTTTTGTCTCAAATGTTCTTCCATTTTTGATTAATCCCATTTTCACCTGGGACAACAAAAGTGAACATGTTCATACAACCGGACAACTAGTCCTGGCCAGAGAATGAAGTCATTGAAATGAGACGTTCTCGTACGTTTTCTCGCTGTCTCTGCGTTGTTTTGGTATCACTGGGGTGCTATCGCATTGTTTTGATTGTGAGTTGAGAACTCGGAGACGAGAATCATCGTGAACACTGCCTTTAATTGAGAATGTTCATAAAGTGTTTCGGCGACAAATTTAGTTTGCTCCTGCTCGTCTGCTTGTGTGAAGCAAGCGGAGAGGCAGAGAGAAACTGTGGGGGAGAAGGAGACGCAGCATACGCGCATCCGCACGCGATCAAAGACAGTAAATTTTGCCCCGAAATAGATTATACATATACAGCTTGTTCCCAGGAAAGAACTCGACCGAACTAGAAGAATGTAAAGCAGGCGGCAGCGCTGTGCGTTTGAAGCATCTCACAAGTCTCCGAAAGAAAAAGAATAGAAAGAAAGAAAAGATCACTGCGAAATCAATCTCAGAGTCTATCATATCTATCTGTATTAATACTAAAAACATAAGCAACATTATTTCTTGAAGATTTTTTAACCGATTTTGACGATTTAGCTAAAGATTTGGTATTCTTTTGGATTAGAAGACCCACCAGAGAAGTTTATTGAGGATCGTTGATCGCGCTGAAGCTGTCGAATCATTCAGTCTTTACCAAACACACTAGACTAGTTTGTGTGACAAACCGATCTGTCGGCCGAACCGAAAGAGTTGCTTGTTATTGAATACTCTAATGTATCTTCCGATTCGAAAGAACACCAAGGATTTTCTCGAACAAAAAAGAACCCCAACTTCTGCCGATTCCAAAGTTCACGCAGGCTTTCCCTCCTGGGATGAATTCGCTGTTTTCCCCAGGACAACGAATGGAGATGAGGAAAACATAAATATGAAGAATATCAAATGTAGTTGAGGAAAAGAAGAATATGAGGAGCAATTAAAAAATGCGAGCCATGGAAGAGTGTTGATAATAATGATGACGTGGCTCGGTGAATTGTGACGTGCAATGACGAGGAGAAACAGATCGATCGCGGTGAAGTATGCAGGGGGCGAATGTGAGTTCGAACGGACGGCTGGGAGTTCGAACGGAAGTTGTCGGGACCTAGCCGACGTCGAGCGTTTCGCCCCTCGGGCGTTCGAACGCTGTTCCGATTGCTATTAGGCTGGGGTCGGACCCTTTGAGTGCCTGAGTTTAAGGCAAAAGAGGTTTTTTTTTTCAAAATCTTGAAGCCTGTTATTACTAAAATTCTTGTAAAGCTATGCAAAGATGGTTAGTTTTCATTGTCAAATTAGTTTTTTTACGGAGCACTGCATAAGTGCAAGAGCTTTTGGCTCACCCTGTAACTAGCGAATCACCGCTGCGCTTCCAAAAACCTTATTCTAAGTCTTCATATTGGGCATGAAACTAGAATGAGTAAGATTTTAAGCTTCGCGTAATGTATTTGCCTGCCTGTCAGATGCTAGAGGGAAGGCGTGGCAACATTGGCTAATCCAAGGATGTCATTTCCATGAAGGTCGTACTTCAAGAACGACCTAACCAATCTTGTGCTTGACCGTACTTGTTCCCTCTAATTTTAAGAATAGATTGCGCGTCAACTGTATCCCCATCAGAAAATCGGGTCATTGTGAAAAAGGAAACTTCATCACGGAAGAACCGGTAATACATATACAAGATCACCCGCAGAAAACAAATTTGGTCCTGGCATCAATGGAACATAACACAGAATGATTAAAACAACTACCGACCGGAGATGTGATCTACGACTTCAATCATTTACATAGCTTAGACTGTATATTGGCTAGCGGTCAAAATGGATAAGGCACTAAATTCTATACAGGAACGCACGTAGGAACCTCATGGGCGACATGTGGAGATTGGCTTGAGACCTTTATGCGAGACTGGCTACCAGATGGTCCTCCATTTGCAACGGTTTTATACCTGAAACGCGAAAACGTACAAACACTATTATTGTATAACTGTACGACATCCCCATTTTTCATGATACCGCGTTTTATGGAAGACTTAAACTTTTCCTGCTGACACCATTGTAATCAGCACACCAAAAATTTTCGGGAATCTTCTTCACGATTTGATACAGCTTTCGTAGCTTTTTTGAAAAAATTTTTCCAGTTTTTTGTGTCATATCTATATGACACCCATCAACAGAAAACTTTCCCTGCCTCAGTCATCGCATAAGAAATGATGAATCGGTGGTGAAATCATGCCAAGAACATGTCCCGAGGTTGTCGACTCTCTTCCGGAAAAACTGCTATCTCCGCACTGAGCGCCGCAGGACTCTCTCACAGCGAGATTTCGAAGGAAGTCCACCGTACCCGTTACGTAGTTGCGACCTATCTGTAATTCAATTGGCTATGGCACGAAGAACTCGTCTGGACGTTCAAGGAACATCATTCAGCAGTATTAGAGACAGATACGAAGACTTGTTCCCAACGGCACCTCCTCGCTGTCTCGAATTCGTCTATCAATGCTCCGTATAGCCGACCATTTGGAGGTGAATCACGAGGAACGGAAACCTCGTGAGAGGAGCACTGAAGAAGGCTTCAGCTCTTACAGACACTCACGAAATCGTCCGGCTTTTCCTCGCTCGAGCAAGCGTGACAACTGAGTGGCAAAAGATGGCAATTGAAAGACGGCGTTACATCTGACTTATAGCATGACCCTGAGCCAATCTAAAGAGTTCAGGTTATCTTCTCGGATGATAAGAAAAATTAACCTCGATGATCCCGACGATCGGAACAGCTTCAGACCTACAAAAAGATCCTTTCCACTTCGGCCGCAGGAATTTCGGAGGTGGCTCCCAAATCGTGTGGGGAGCACTCAGCTACTCTGAGCTACTTTGAATAGCATTCGTCAGTTGCCGGATACTCTTCTGAGTCGCAGGACCAGTTGGGACCTCATCTCCTGCCGTTTCTACGCTTTCAAGGAGACTATGAATAGACTATTCATCAAGACAACGCGAGTGTCCATAAGGGCGGCCAACGAAGAACTTCCTGCGCAGCATAATGTGCCTATTCTCGGGTAGCCCTGCTGCCGAGATGTCGCACGTTCGTGCCGTGGCAGTGTGGGGAAAAGAAGATCGCTTCCGAGCAAACCGACGTCAACCCCTCCGAGAAGAGGGGTTTTGTCATGGGAGAGGTGCTGGTCGGCCGCAGCTCTCCTGAGGATTTTACTGCAAAGGGCCGGCGTTGAGAGAAATCCAGGTCCAGCGCAGCAGTATCCATGAGCCACCTGCAGGAGAGATGTCGCCTGGCATAAAACAAGCGTTCAGTGATTCGGATGCCAGAGGTGGGTGCATATCTCCTGTTCGGGTCTCAGCTCTGTGAGGCATCATAACTCTTCGTTTCGATGTGTTTTGCGCTCCTCACCTGACTCATCCTTTCGTTGTGTTCTATGCTCTGCCCCCAGCAACTCTGATTCCTCAAACTCCAATCGCCCCCTTTCCATTGTACTTATAAATCTCAACGGCCTTCGCGCCAAATTATCTGAACTCTCTCTATTCGCACGTTCTCATCACCCGGATATTATCATGGTTCAAGAAACCAAGCTCTCTCCATCTACCACTTATCCCCAACCTAACATTCCGGGCTACACCGCCTATCACATGCCAAGGTCAGCTCTTGGGGGTGGAGTGTCTACATTCGTGCAATCTGCTTTACCTTCTCATATTATCCCTAATACTCCTAAGGACGGTACTCTTGAGTACGTTCCTGTCCACCTCCCCCTCAAAACCCTGTTGTCTCTATTTAACTTCTATATTTCCCTACAACATCTTGCCCCCCGTCTTACAGTCCTATACCTCTCCTTGAGCAGTTGCATGACTGCTCACTCTCTCCCTCAGCTGTCTTTGCAGGGGATTTCAATGCTCACACGTTCTGTTCTGCGCTTGATTCTGACGCCAGAGGGGATGACGTCGAGGAATGGGCTGAGGAGAGTGACCTGGTTATCCTCAATTATGAACAGCCCACTCGTCTCCCTGCCAACGTCCGACCTTCTAGCCCAGATATCTCCCTTGTGTCTTCCAGTCTTTATATTGCTTGCACGTGGTCCACATCCATAACTCTCTCCAGTGATCACATTCCGATATTTGTCTAAATTGATCTCTTCGACTCTCTTGCCCCTTACTCTGGTTTGGTCATCGTTCTTATCTCAATTTAGGCCTAGCAGACTGGATCCTGTTTAGAGATGTTGCACTCCGCCATGCGGTCGACTACCCATGGAATGATGATGTCCATCAGAAAGAACGTCATTCAACAAGTGCCATCCGCAAGGCCATGAAAGCAGCAATTCCTATGGGTCGAGTGAAGAACTTTTATCCCCATGTCAGCAGGGAGATACTACAGAAGGTAAGGACCAGAGATGAGGAGAGAGCCGCTGATCATCTAGACCCGGATATAGTTGTGCTGGATAATGAGATCAAGGACCTGGACAAGAACAACAAGGAGCGCTGGGAGAAGTTTACTGAAAAGCTGAATTTCAAGGCTGACGGAACTACGACGTGGGAAGTGTTGAGGAAAATTACCGGTAAGTCCGCTCCCTCGATGAGCTCCGCTATTGAGTTCAAGTAGAACGTCTTCAAATAAGGGAAAGCGGCTGCTTATGCGCTCGGCAAGAATTTCTTCATCACACGTGCCAAGCGAGGCGTTCAAAACAGAGTCACGGTTAGAGAGCTGAGCCGGTTGCCGCTCGTGAACCTTTACTTTCACCCAAGTAGAGAAGGCTATCAAAGAACTGCGCAATTCGAAGGCTATCGGACCTGACGGTATCTCCCCAGCCATCCTGAAGAAGCTTCCCACGGAACTTCTACCGATGATTGCAGATATCAGTAACACTTCTCTCCGGACCTGCATTATACCCCAAGCTTGGAAGACAGCCAATGTGATACCGTTGCCAAAGCCGAGCAGGTTCGGCAAAAGGCTTTCGACCAATTAGCCTTTTATCTCCCGTCGCCAAATTAGCTGAAAAGTTGATTGCGAGGGACCTGGCTGATCAAAATGAGCGACAGCAGCATCAGGATGGGTTCAGGAAACTTCACTCTACTACTACTGCTCTATTGGAGATCGTGAGCTTTGCGGTCGATGGGTTCAACATGAGAAAGCCCCTGAGAACGGTGGTCATCGCCCTCGACCTGACCAAAGCGTGTGACTTTGTTAACTTGGGACTGCTGTCCGACAAACTGTTGAAGTCCTCGCTGCCATCCTGGGAGAAGCGATGGATTGCAGCATTTACTAAAGGCCGCCGAACTAAGGTTCAGTTCCAGAATCACGTATCCGATAGCATTCCAATAGCAGCCAGTGTTCCGCAAGGCGTAGTGTTGTACCCTGCCCTATTCAACCTGTACCTTGAGAATATTCCCGAACCTCCCAATGATGTAAAGATTGTTATGTATGCCGACGACATCACCATCATGTGCCAGGACCGTGACCTGCAAGTAGCCGCTAAGAAGATCAGCGCCTATCTCGTCGAATTGAAGCTTTTCCTCAATAATATGATGCTCACCGTCTCTGCTGCAAAGTCTTCTGTATCGTGTTCACTACAAACACCGAGGAACACAGTGCCCACCCAGATGTCAAATGGGATGGTGACCGGTTGCCAGCAGCAAAATTACCCAAGCTGCTCGGCTTTATTCTAGATCCGTCACTGGAGTTCCACAAAAACGCGGAACAGAAACTGACCGTCGTCATGGCGAAGTTCAATATTCTGAGAGCTCTAGGAGGAACATCATGGAGAAGCAGCCGAGAGACTATATTGAGAACCTACAAAGCAATACTTCAGCCGGCTCTGGAATATGCGGCACCAGTGTGGCCGCACCTGGTGTTAGACAGCTCCTGGAATAAGCTGCACCGTGTACGCTGCGCTCAGAATTGCTACCGGTTGTGCAAGGAGTTCCCCTATAGAACATCTTCACGCGGAGGCCTGCATATTGCCAGCCAAGGAGCATTGTGAACTCCAGGCACAGCTGATGTATATTAATGTTCTGAGACGACCGAATCATCCGACAAAGAGAATTATGAAGCCCATTAGAGAGAGGCCGATTAGGACGCCATTCGCAGACGCTCTCGTAAAGCTGATGTACAGAGATGGGCCGACTCCAACATCGAAAAGCTTCGTCTTCTGCGTAAGGAGCATACCCAGTTTGTTCGAGGATATCTGGAGAAAGCGTCTGTGAACCCTATCATAGAAGCAGTGCCGCCTCGGGTTTGCGACTCCGAGTCTCAACTCGGCAGGCGAGCCAGATGTGCTCTTGCCTCGCTGCGCTGTGGTCACTCTATTCTGCTCATGTCTTACGTCAACAAGATCGACAGCAGCCGACCAGACGCATGCCCGGACTGTGGTACTCTCGGTCACGACACGGCGCACTTGTTCATGTGCCCGAAGAGGCCTACCTCCTTAAAGACAATGGACTTTCGGACGAATCCTGTGAAGGCCGCCCAGTTCCTCAACCTATGACAAAAACCACTTTGAGGCTGCAGAAGAAGAAGGGTAGCCCACATGCAGCCCAGACCTCAATTCAGAGTTGAGCAGGCCGTTACGCCAATTTTCGCCGGAGCTACGACCCACCTCACCGTTGACTTTTTCCATGATTTTTACGATCCCTCTCCCGAGATGAAAAAATTCTCAAGCTTTTCGAAAGTGAAAAAAAAGCTGGAAAAGACCAAATTAGTGGTAAAATTCGGTGAAATTGTACGAGCCCCCCCTCCCAATTTCCTTTTTCTTCAAGAATTTTCCAATTATTTTAAGACCCCCGTTGCGCCGAGTCGCAACCCTGCTAAACCCTGCCTCAATCCCATGGCAGAAATTCTGAGGGATTCTAGTTCGTCGAGCGTATGCCCATGGCCGACAGTACTAGTCGATTTCCAAGCTTCGGCAAGCCGTCGTTGCTGAGAGGAACAACACCGATCCTCAGACACCGAAGACTCTGGTCGAAAGCATGCCAACTCGCATATTTGATGTTACAAGATGTCGAGGGGGCCAGTTAGGAAGATTAGGAAAGCGACACCTCGGCGTTGATTTAATAAAAAAAGTCGTGAGCGTAGAAGTATCGTATAATTATAATACAAAGAACTTCAAAATCGTTTTTAGATAACTACGAAAGCTGTTACAAATCGTAGTTGAGGCTTCAGGAAATGATTTGTGAGCTGATTACAACGGTGTTCACGAATAAAATTTCCACTCTTGCACAAAACTTGATAAAATGAGAACTCAGGGGTGTCGTACAATTATGATGCGCAGTGGCATATTATGAAAGCCTATCTCTTCTAGATCAGTCCGGGCGGAGCAAACGTGTGGAGTGGTCGGTCACGGCAAAACATAACAGTGATAACAAGATTTTCACATAGTAACTTTTCACATAGTAAGCCCGATAGGCCTTACTTCGACTGGCTCAAAAAGAGGGAGAAATGCTGCAGGTTATGGATGAAACTTTACTATGCTTTCGATCCACTGGGTGGAAATCTTTCTCCTGCCCTTAATCGCTTTTAAATGCTGCATTTCTTACGAAATAAAGCACATTTCTCATTGTTACTCAATATTTCATTCGTGTACGTCTCCGAATGAATCAATAAAGAAAAAAGAAAAATTAATAAATGAACTGTTGGCAGTCAAAAATTACGCACTGTGTAAGCTTTGATTGATGACGCTTTCCAGATACATGCTCCAGCTGAACACTCAGTCTTGGACAAAGTTTGCATACACAAAGCTCGCAATAATAAATTCCGTCTCGAACCTAAAGAATAGTTCTAAGGCAGTGCTCACGATAAAACGGTCTTCGCAGTCTCACTGGAAATGGAATACACATGGATCCAACTCAACAATAATGACGTAAGAAGGGCTGGAAACGAGCATCAGATAGTCCTATACGGCGCTCAAACTTGCAAGCTCTAGGCCTTTTTTTGTGGTCAGGGCGGGCATAACACAACCAAGTTTTAGGGTCGAATAAGGATATCTATGGCTCGTTTTTGGCCGTTCTCCCGCCATTATTATTGCAATGTACCCAGGTACGCTCGATTTTCGATCAAACTTCAAGGATTCCTCTATATTTACAATTCGGGAACGAAATTCTTACGATACCCACCCAAAAATTTCCATTTTTAAGTTAAATTCTTACGCACCCCTCCTCACCTATTGAAAACATACAGAACCTCGCTCGACCGTGCACGCACGCCACAAAACGAAATGGATTTTCCCCGAATAGGAGGGTATGTATTTCTGTACGGCCAGACAGGACTTACCGGCAAAGACGATTTTATCCAAGGACTAATTTGTTTGAAAACGAATGCTTCGCCAGAATGATTTATTCAGGACTCGATTGAGAGGATAAGGTGGGGTAGCAAATAAGATCATCACAAATGTAACGAAATCGTAACATGAAAACGGTTCCAAGGCCTCCAGGAAGATGATGTCGCCTACAAGGGTGGCCGTTCACAAAGGGCAGAATGACAACCGTTCGAAGCGACCTGCAGTAATGATTGGGAAATCAAAATAACCACCTACAGCGGAGCATCGGCTCAATTCGCACAGCTTACTCTATGCATATAGCTACTTAGAGGAATGACGAAAACTGACGTAAATCCCGGAAGCAGCCTATCAAATAATCTATCGTTGAAGTGAGAGCACAGTATCTACTTTCGTAGTCTGAATAGGTATGAACGAGTTCTAAACCAAATGCACGAAAAGACGCCCAAATATTTCAGCACATACAGTAACGGACAAAAATCTATCGACATCGTCTTTTTTCAAAATATCTTTGCCTCTCCTGGGGCTACCAATTTCATCTTTTGAAATGATATTTTCGGTAATAATGCCGATATAATAAAGTATGCTGCAGGACTATAGCGCAAATATTCATAGACGAGGAAGACAATTTTCAAAATTCGCCATTTGCGACTTTTTGTCTCTTCTTCAACTCGATCGATTTCTTCGTCGTTTTCGACATTTTCTTGATGATTGTTGTGTTTTGCAGGATTGCTCGTTCGGTAGGAAAATTTTTTTTCTCATAGTGACCGAAGGCCAATCATCCGAGGTTTTAAAATGGGCCCATCAAGATCAAGAAATTCTGAAGGTTGACGTTAGACACTTATTGAAGGCGGAAGCTCGAGCAAGACATCATGAGACAAGAGCAATACTAGATGGTACCATAACACGCACCTTACGCGACCTTCCGAGGCTAGATGATGAGGACATCAGAAGAAAACATCAGGAATTTCATCAATCGCAGGCGATCTCCAGGTTTTATCTCCCTGGAGAATCCATTTGAAGCTTTCCCAGGTGTCTGTAAATGCTGCTAAACGTCGACACCATGGCTGTGGAGTCCTCGGACGTCGTCCCATCAAATGGCTTTTGATGAGAGTAAGGCATCAGAAGGCAAGACTAGCGTGGGCAACGGAGCAGATCCCGTAGACTCAACAGCAATGAAAAAAGAGGTTTTCTGTGCTCGATCTAGTGCTCCAAGCGAACGAGACGTAGATTCAACAAAAGAGAAAACTTTTCTACATTGCTGCTGACTCTAGCGATGATGCTATGTCGCCCACGCTAGTCGTGCTTTCTGATGCCTTAGTCTCATCAAAAGCCATTAGCTGGGACGATATCTGAGAACTTGACAGCCACGGTATCGACGTTTAACAGCATCGACAGGTACCTGGAAAACCTCCGAATGGATTCTCCAGAGAGGTAAAGCTTGGAGATCGTCAGCGATTCATTAAGTTCCTAAAGTTTTCCTCTCATGTCTTCTTCTTCTTCTTTGCAACCACGAAGAGAGTATTGCTATAGGCCCAGGAACTGGGCGACCAGCGTCGGATTTGTCCAAAGGTCCAAGGAAGTTAATGTTCTGGGTTTTTTTGGACAGTTGAATAAGTGTACAGTATTGTGGCCGGTTTTCCTTCTATAGGGGCAATAACAAGACTCAGATCGATTTCATTGCCGTTCGACGTCGCGATCGGAATCTCGTCACTGATGCGAAGGTTGTGCCTTTCGAGACGGTCGCTACCCAACATCGACCGCTGATTTGCTCCATCAAAATTACCCCACCGAAGCAAAGGCATGACGAACGCTGTGGGCCAGCTCGTATCAAGTGGTGGCGACTCAAAGAACAGGAGCTTAACTTTTTCCGAAAATTCAGCTTCCCCTTGTTAACACAGTCGATGAAACATGGCAAAACGCAACTGCGGCCATCGCAGAGAAAGCACGATTCGCTTTGGGCGTAACAGGACCTGGTCGTCGTAAGATAGATAAGCAGACATGGTTAAGGACGGACGATGTCAAGGAGAAGGTGCGTGAGAAGAAGCGCCTCTACCACGCCGTCCTGGACCAAAAGACAACCGAGAACTGGCAGAAGTATCGTGATGGTAAAAGAGATGCCAAGCGAGCTGTAGCCGTCGCGAAAGCCGCTCACTATGATGAAGCCATTAGGGGGTTGGACACGAGGGATGGCCAACGCCTGGTTTATCGTCTTGCTAATTCTCGCCGACACCAAGCGGAAGACATCGAAAAGTTCAATGGCATTAATAATGAGAGTGGAGATCTGCTGATGGATCGCAAGAAAGTATTGGAACGGTGGCGCAACTACTTTGAGAGAATATGTACGGAAGAATTTGATAATCCTCCCATCCCCAAAGCTGCGCCTTGCTGTGGTCCGGTACAGCGTATCACAGTTGATTAAAAGAAAGCGGCGCTGAAGCGGATGAGACCTGGTAGGCGGGCCTCATGATATCACAGCCGAGCTGTGGAAATCCAAACACTGGAATTCAGCAGTCTGGCTGACAAAGTTCTTCAATCAGGTCGTCACAGAGATGAAAATCCCGGCGGAATAGCAACAAAGCACAACTATTCCAATCTAGAAAAGGAAAGGCAGCCCTGCTGACTGAGTCAGTTACCGGCCTATACGACTACTCTCTCATAACATGAAGATATTCGAGCGAATCATCGATGGTCGCATTCGAGAAATTGTGAAACTGTCCAGTAACCAGTGAGGATTTGTTTCCTCTTGTGGTACCACCAATGTCATACACGCCGCAAGACTCCTGGCTGAGAAGCATCGGAAGAAGAAGAAACCGCTTCATTTTGCTTTCATCGATTTGGAGAAGGCCTTCGATCGTGTTCCGCATGAGGTTATCTGGTATGCCATGCGAGTGCATTCTGTGCCTGAAAAACTCATTGAGTGGGTGTGAGCTCTCTACAACGACGCAAGGAGCCGCGTACGAGCTGCTGCTGGCACGTCAAAAGAATTCCCGATTTCAGTGGGTGTGCACCAAGGCTCGGCCCTATCCCCACTGTTGTTTGTCATTGTTATGGATGCAGTCACGAAAGACCTGCAGAAGCCGGCACCGTGGACGTTGCTGTATGTGGATGATGTGATGCTGGTTTCTGAGGACAAAAATGATCTCGAGCAACAAGCACAGGCCTGGAGTGACCGTCTTGCGCAGTTCGGCCTTCGACTAAACGTCAGGAAGACCGAATACTTGACAACCGACGCAAATGAGCTCGGCAGTATAAGAATAAATGGCACGAATCTACCGCGTACGGACACTTTCAAGTATCTTGTATCAACAATTACTGCTGACAGCGGCATTGTTCATGAGATAACTGCCCGTATCAATGCTGCTTGGTCCAAGTGGCGCTCAACAACCGGTGTCTTGTGTGATAAGAATATACCTGATCACCTGAAGTCGAAAGTGTATAGGTCTGTAATACGACCTGTTGCACTCTATGGAGCTGAGTGCTGGCCAGCGACCGAGGAGGCAGAACGTCGTCTAAGTGTCATGGAAACAAAAATGCTGCGATGGAGTGCCAGCATCAGGCGTCTCGATCATGTTTCCAATGAAGACATCCGGAAGCGATTAGGTGTTGCTCCCATTGCTGAAAAGCTACGAGAATCAAGATTGAGATGGTATGGTCATGTTCTGTGTGGCAAAGACGATTCCGTTCGAAAGATCGCTCTCGATTTAGAAGTCCATGGCAGTAGACCGAAAGGACGTTCGAAGAAGCGGTGGCTGGACACATTGCACAACGATCTGAAGGCTGCTGGCTTACATCCCGATCAGGCGCACGATCGAGAAAAGTGGCGCCAACGAACCATTCATGCGGACCCTGTAAGGAAGCGGGACAAACGCTAAAGAAGAAGATTGTGGCCCGTACCACCACAGTCCGGGCAAGCGTCGGGAGTGCTACTGTCGATCCTGTTGCCAAGATAGCGTACGTTCGTGCCGTGGCCGTGTGGAGAATACAACGTCAACTCCGTGCAAACCGACATAAACCCCTCCACGAAAAGGTTTTTGCTATGAGAGAGATGCTGGCTGGCCTCAGCTCTTTCCTCTCATGTCCTTAGCATTGGGCCTCGTAATGTCGCGTGAAGTGCTTGTTACGGTACGATCCAGTATTGCTCTTGTCTCATGATGTCTTATTCGAGCTTCCGGCTTCAATAGGTGTCTAACGCCAACTTTCAGAATTTCTTGAATGGCTTGCATTCTGATCCCGAGCAGACTTCCGCAAACGGCTCCTGACGGGCCCACTCTAAAACCTCGGATGATTGACTTTCGGCCACCCGTTTTGAAATTTCATTCCTTACCAAACGAACAATCCTACAAAATACAAAAATCACCAAGAGAGTATCGAAAACGACGAAGAAATCGATCGAATTGAAGAAGAGACAAAAAGTCGCTAATAACCAATTTTGAATATTGTCTCTCTCGTCGATGTATATTTGCGCTATAGTCCTGTAGCATGCTTCATTATATCGGCACTATAACCAAAAATATCATATCAAAAGATGAAATTGATAGCCCTAGGGGTGGCAAATATATTGTGAAAAAGACGATGCCATTAGATTTTTGTACACTACTGTAACTGCTTAAACGCCAAAGAATTACATTTCGTCAACGTGTGCCCGTATTCATGAAGCTACGGGAGCCTCCCGGGCAGAGTTGAGCAGGGCTGCGACTCGGCACGAGGGGTCGTGAATTTTTTGGAAAACTATAGAAAATGAAAAATTGAAGTAACGTAACTTTAAAATCGTAAAAACTGGAGAAAAAAAGATAACTCCCTCCAAACCACTTTTGTCACTCGGAAAAGGCTAAAGCAATTTTCTTTTTGGGCGGGGGGTCGTAGAACTTTTTTCAGTTTTTTTTAAATTGTGGTCAACAGGGGGGGGGGGGTCGTAGCTCCGCCGAAAATAGGAGCAATGGCCAGCTCAATATACTTGTGTCGAGTCGAGTCATCGAGTCTTGGTATCGACTGAAACAGTCGACATCGAGTCATTCGACTACTCGATTATTCGAAATTTTGAAAAATCGAATTAGTCGAAAACTCGATTATTCGAAATTTTGAAAAATCGACTTAGTCGAAAACTCGATTATTCGAATTTTTGAAAAATCGACTTAGTCGAAAACTCGATTATTCGAAATTTTGAAAAATCGACTTAGTCGAAGACTCGATTATTCGAAATTTTGGAATTTCGAGTTAGTCGAAGACTCGATTATTCGATAGACCCCAATAGTCGAATGAACTCGATAGTCGACTGTTTCGAGTCAAAAGAAATCACAGTCAGGTAAATTACTTCATGTAGTTAACAGAAACTAAGCCACCAGTTTTCGAAAACGTATTTGCGGGCCATGATGGCGGAGACTCCTCCATGAGTTTAGAAAATCTCGAAATAGACGGCTATATGTCGTGACTTATTAATGTTAAACTCACACCCGCCTATTTCCACGGTTCTAGTCTCCAAGGGTGATTTAAATCTTCAATTACTCCACTTGGTCATCTCATTTGACCACGCCCATTTTTCTGCGGCGCAGCGACTCTTCCGATTTCGGAAGGAGGAGGAAAGGCCTGGGTTCATGTACTAAATGGAAGAGGGTACGGGAAATGGGCGTGGCCTAGTGCAATTTTATCCGATTTTATCCAAAAATTATCCTATTTTATCCGAAATTTTACCCGAACTTTATCCGAATTTATCCGATATTTTATCCGATTTTATCCAAATTTTCGACCCTTCGAATAATGGTACGATTCAGATAATGCCGATTTTAAATTTCCCGGATATTGGTTCGATTCAGATAATGCGTTTTTTCGAATTTTCGGATATCGGATTATCCGATTCTCGGATATCCGGTCGGATATCCGAAAAGGAGTGATTCGGATACTAAGTATACCGTATACCCGCCGCCGTAATCTGTCAGAAATCGTCAACTGGACCTTAGGTTCGTGTTAAACACTCCAAAGCACCCTTCAAAAAACAATATGAGCCACATCTATTGTAGAAATCCGCAAATCTCAGAAGTCGCGTTCTGCCCTTGAAGTTTTTCATGCTGCGAAGTTTTGAACGAAGCAAGTCGTAGACTTCGGAGTCGTAAACAAGTAAACCCCAGATTCGCCCCAAATAATCGACCTGGGAGGACTTCAGGTGAAATCTGGAGCACTTTTATAAACGCTTTCAGACCCCTCTATATATGATATAAATAAAAGCTCAGCGCAAAATCCGTGAAAGTGGAAAACGCTGTCACTCTGTGCAAAAATCGAAAAATATGCTCTCACTTGAACTTCGAACAAGGGGTTGTTTTGGGCGCTGAGCACCTATTATGAGGTCCGATTCCAGATTTTCCAAAGGCTAAGGTGCGTTTTGGAACGTACAAGAGGTGCGGAACTCTGGCGAAAAACGCCTATAACTTTTTACAGAGTAGCTTTAGGCAACTTCGAAGAGCGCACTTGGATTCTACGTCAAAAACGGTTTTGGGAAAGTACACCTCAACCGGAATGGCCAGAGCAACTAATAATAGTTCCCTTGTGAGAACATCTTTCGCGCCGGTACCGCGATCCGCGATTGTGCGGCGCTCGTCTTCCCCTTGTCCCTCGATCCGCCGCCGTCCCGCGAAAGTTACCCGATCGACCCACCCGTGGTCATTCCTGTGCACGTACGATGCTACCGTGATCGTTCCCCCCGGTCCAGCGCTCTCATGCTGTGCAGATTTGTAAAGCGGCGCGAAATAGGACACGGGCAACTACCTTATAGCTTTGGGTTAATCTGATAGGCAACACTCGTTCGGGTAAAACACCGAGACGGCATGGGTGATAGGACGCAGTACGATAAGGGGTGAGGCTGACAGAATCGCGGTACGCTCCTGGTTCGAAAAAGAAAAGTGATTCGAGTAAAACAGTCGAAATAAGGTGTTTTAGAATTTCAATTGTCGAAATCTGCAAAAAATGAGTTAGCCGAAAACTTGATCATTCGATTATTCGAAAAATCGAGTCAATTCGACTACTCGATTATTCGAAAATTTGAAAAATCGAATTAGTCTAAAACTCGATTATTCGAAATTTTGAAAAATCGAATTAGTCGAAAACTCGATTATTCGAAATTTTGAAAAATCGAATTAGTCGAAAACTCGATTATTCGAAGTTTTGAAAAATCGAATTAGTCGAAAACTCGATTATTCGAAATTTTGAAAAATCGAGTTAGTCGAAAACTCGATTATTCGAAATTCTGAAAAATCGAGTTAGTCGAAAACTCGATTATTCGAAATTTTTGTCGAGTCGCCGAAGTATACTGCTCAACCATGCTCCCGGGAAAGTACAAAGTCCACTCGATGTACCTATCGGGTAAGCAGGAGGACTCCCATAATATTCAAGACATATGAATTCTCCATGTGAGAAGTCCTAAGCAGTCTGACTACTAAATGCTAAATGATTGCTGCAAGTGATTTCTATGAGTCATGAGTGTTCATATTTGAGTTGAGCGTGGTCGATTTACCCTGGATACAATTTTTCACCATCTCAGATGAACGCTGAAGACGGCTACAGTATATGGGATTAAACATTTCTCAGGTGTGGTCCCGCCGGAAGTCGTTAATTTTGAAATTTGGGAGTCATGTGGGTAGAATATTGAGTCCAGCGTGGTCGATTTACCCAGGTTACAAACTTTCATCATCTCAGAGTAACGCCGAACACCGCTACATAGGTAGCGGGAGACAAAAAAACGGCCAAAACATAAATTTGGGTTTTAAAACTGTAGTAACTAAAGTTCTAAATTAGGGACCTGGAACAATCCTAGCTTTAAGAAACTACGCTCTGAACCCTACCATTTGAGACCACCCGCACCCCAGGAGAAGACCTCTAAAGAAAATTTTCCTGGTGTGGGTCCTGCGACATTTTTCGCGTTTTCTCAATACTTAGGTGTGGGCAAAGCTGTAAGCCCTCAGTGCATTTTTAAGAAGAACCTACACTTAGTAAATTTTCTTCGGAAGCTTTCTTCAGAGGTGCGGAAGGTTTCAAACGATAGAGTATAAAATCTGGTTTCTTGAAGCCAGGATTTTCCCATATAACTCATTCAGCACTTAACTTCTTATAACGTTTTAGAAACCCAACTTTTTTAGGGACTCGGAACGTTTTTTTTTTCATCGCTTCGCGCTATCTATGTAGCAGTCTTCGGCGTTCATCTGAGATGGTGAAAGTTTATAACCAGGGTAAATCGGCCACGCTGTACTCAAATATCCTACTCTCGTGACTCCTAGCTTTCAAATTCTGGACTTCCGACGGGACCACACCTGAGAAAGGTGTGGGCCCGTACAGTGTAGCGCCCTTCAGCGTACATCTTAGACGGTCAAAGTTGGCATACTTTGTAAATCAATCAAGCTGGACTCGAATATCCTACTCTCGTGACTCGTAAAAAATATGGACTTCCGGCGGGATCGAACCCTCTTTCAAACATCCGCATTTTATTACACAACACAAGCTGCTTTCGGTTTTTTTACCATTTGACAATTTTATACTTACGATTCGAATACGACAAGAGAAATTTCACTGCAGTGAAAGGTTAGAGGTATATAAACCTGCTGGATAAACTGCTTGAACACATCAGCTCTTGGTGGGGGTGGGAGAAAACGGTCAAAAACTGATCTGTTAACGTTCCTGGGGGGGGGGGTGGGGCTGAGCGAAATGGCCATTAGAGGGGGGAGGGTCTGAGGAAAACTTGCCGGCCTACACCTCATGCAGTACCCTGGTTTCCGGCTATCTGGCGGGTACTCGGGAGGGTTCCTAGTTAACCAGCGGGTAGACGGAGAAAGTTGTGGCTGCCTGCTCTGTCGATCTCACGCGGAAGAAGAAGTCTTCCTGAGAGGCAGCGCCGCTCTTTCCCTCCACCCGTACAACTGAGACCGGGTATGCCACGTTTGCCAGAATGCATTGATAGCAGAGCTGAGAATCTGCAGGCTCCCACTCGGCGATCTCCTCTCCGTCTCTGCGGGTGGTTCCTCATGCCTGCCTCTGCTCTCACAAGTGGCGAAGAAAGATCAGCTACTGTTAACGTTTCGACCAGGAGGCACAATATTGTTCGCCATACGCCGGGCAAGAGAAAGTTACGCCCCATTCCTGCGAGCGCAGTTTCATTAATACAGCCACTGATCTTTACCGAGGACGGGTCTGCTAAAATTCCTTGAAATTCGCCTTCTTAGTCGAGGCAGCGCTAATGGTGAAACTAGCTATAGCGTTTTCTTAATTTGAAATAGGTGGACACTCCGGTGCTACAGGTATGCAACAAGAACAGTTGGCCGATCCATTGAGTCCCACTAGGTGGATACGTAGCACGAATGTGGAAAATTTGATGTAGAAAATGACCCTGAAGCGTCCTTTTGCGTCCATCCTTGAAGCTGCTAACCGAAATTGATGTTCTGGAAGCAAACCTAGCCTCAGGAGATACACCTAAAGCGTCGCACACTCATGTGTTATTGTTAGGTTGTTCAGAAAGAAATGCGGGTTGAATTTGTCCATTTATTTCTCTCCTACCTGAAGATTTTTCAAAGCAGTTTCATCTATTAGAAAGAGATTTTTATTGCGCATCTTTTGACATATTTTTCTCTATGTTTACTTCGTTTTTTTCAGGAAAAAAAAGTTTAGAAAATGCTTGACCAAAAATTTGGAATGCGAGCTTGCATGTGGTACGTCTTCAAGCAAGGCAAATCGGCTGCTGAATCTCTTCGTGCCCTATCTGAGGTTTTCGGCTAAGAAGCCCTGTCAAAAACTATCAGAAACAGAAACCTGTCGGAATAGAAACACGCCGGTGACACTCCAAAACCGACTCCGAAATCGGATATAAACGTCAAAAAGGCTATGCTCTGTGTTTGGTGGAACAGCAAAGGTTTGGTGCACTTTGAAGTTCTGGATTCGGGTCAAACAGTTACGGCGGACATCTACAAAGATCAATTGAACCGCGTGGATCAAGCACTGCGACGTCAAGTTGTCGAAACGACGTCGAAAAAATTCCTCCACGACAACGCTCGTCCGCATGTCGCGAAAATCACTTCGGAAAAAATTGAGGCATTGGGCTGGGAAGTTCTGCCTCATCCGCCATACAGCCCAGACCTGGCACCATCCGATTACCATCTGTTCCAGTCGATGCAGCACTCCCTGGCCAAGAGAAAGTTCACAAACCGCGAAGAAGTCCAACTCTACGTGTCCAACTACTTTGAGGCGCAGCCGGCCCAGTTCTAATAAAGAGGAATCCATTCTCTGCGTATACGTTGGCAACAAACCATTGATAGTAATGGAGATTATCTTTTGAATTAATCTTGTTTAATTTCGTATTTATAATAAAAAAAAATTTTGAACTCAAACGCGCATTTCTTTCCGAACAACCAAATATATAAATCGATTTCGATAGGCTGAGACATAGACGGAGCCACTGAAGACAATACAGAACTTACACAGCTTTACAGGGTTCCATCACTTTTGACTTTTTTTTTGTTAGCAACGTCAAACTATGACCCAGAAAACTAGTTTTCGTGAACTATCGCTTTTATACTGGAAGGTACAAGTTTATAATTTGCCAACGGCACAAAATTCTCACCAAAGTGTAGTAGTTCTTCTTCCCAGAGTTTTCCATATTTACGGCCTGATATCGCGATATCCTTATCGCCGGTGAGGCTGTTTCCCTACTCCCTAATCTGGTCAGAGCTTCAGTCGCTTACTTCTGCAGGAAGACGGTGTGTGAGAGTAACACACCGCTCTTCACTTCTTTTATACACTACCCTTTATCAGTTGGGTATCATCAATTATGTTTAAAGTGATAATTGTGTGCCGTTGGCAATTTATAATCGTCTCTGAAAGATCGCAAGCAAGGGTGTGTTGGGCAGGGTTCAGAACGGGGTATAGAATATTGATTACAGCCTCAAGTCACAAAATAGGCTTCGGGTCCCGCACATCCTGGGGCTCATTCCTGCTAATTTGCTACGACCCCTCCGTTTGATGACTCACTAGGCAGAGGAAGGACAGCATCTACGGAACGTCCTAAAATGTGCAAAAACACGCGTCTCCAACCAGAACCAAACATCCCGCGACAGGCAACCCGATGTAGGGTTTTTATCATTCGTCCCACTATGTCGCATCGCCCGTTGTGCAATTTCAAGTGCTAACATGCTAGGGAATTTATCTCAAAACAACAAAGGAGAGTATGGAAGGAGACGCCGAGAGGAAAGGAGACCTATGGTTTTCGTTTTCGATTTAGTCTGACGCATGGACCAGGCGGCTTGCCGTGCGGGGTTGGCGGCATCACTGGAGAATGGGGTTTTGATTCGCGCGGGGGTGATCTACCGCTGCAGCCCCATCAATTCATCAGACTAAAATTACTAGGCGAACTCTATGTCATTCCTTCGTGAATGGATGAGAGATTGATTTTTTTTGAGCCGAACAAAAAAGAAACGGTATACGATAATGAGCTGGTAGGAGGTGCCCACAACCAGTCTTTTGTCACGTATTGATCACCTGGGACTTCTATAATTTCCGATGTCTGCGTGAAACGCTCCTTGATACGTCCGTAACAAGGCGTAAAACAATAACTAGTAGGAATGCAAACAAGGCAAAAATAAAAAGCAGATTGGAGAATTTGAAAGGAATGAATAAACCATTTTATCGTTTCTAGAAACAATTACTTGGAAACGAAAGGGGTGAGATTTCCACACCTCATATAACCCCGACATTTCTCCATTTCTTTGTCAACTCAACTCTACATGTGGACCAAGCAATTGTTTCACCAAATATTTAAACATGGAAGCTTATTGCCAACACTGCCACTGAGTAGGCCAACACAGAATGAAACGAAAGGTAAGAAAACGTACTACGATGTGCTCAATCGATTGGAGACCGCTGAGGTTTGTGGTCGTTGCTTCGGCCTCACTATGTCTAAAACATCCACTGTTCAAAAGTTCAATACAGGTGTGGCAGTAAGGCTGTTCACCTGACAAGTGGACTGAGGCACAAACGAGCATCGCTACTGCTACTCAGGCTCTCGTCACACCGAAAAAAAAACAATTAGAAACAGTTCAGCTCAGAGCGAGGCACTTCTGTCTATGATTTTCTTATGTACGGCAATTTTTTCACTAAAGCCACGGCTTGGTAGCCGGGATGAGTGGACTTCCGCGTTCCCAACTCCAAAACCCGCTGAAGTGCTGCGAAACACGGAGGTTTCTTTTCGCGTTAGGCGATTTGAAAAGCGAATTAGCGCATTTCAGAAGTTTCGACGAACTCACTAGAAGTTGTTTGCAGATACCCCTCGAGTTCATCTGGACTACCTGGCTGAAATCTGACGTTAATTGCGGCAAAAAAAACGTCCAAAATCGTGTGAGACTGAAATTCGTGGTCAATTCATCGATTTTCCCCAAATTACGATATGTTACGTGCGTGCGCGGTAGTTTGTTTAAAGCGTCAGATTTGGCTCAAAATTCAACTGTTGGGGTAATCTCGAATGCCGAACACGTATTTGATGTTCATTTGCCGACTTTTTACAAAAATAAGGTTGAGGTAGACTACGCTAGTTGAAAGGCAATACATCTACCGTAACCTATAGTGACCCTCAGAAGAGGGACAAACATATCCCAGATTCGTGTTTAGCCCCTAACGTAATCCCCAGATACAGGCTTTGCGCCGAATCCGAATAAACCTTTCTGGACACTCCTAAAATACTCTGATGACACCATTAACCTTCTCGCAGAAGCAATTGAAACGCTTTTTTTTGAGAATCACCGGTGTGAATGGGAAATATTTGTTTTATAAGGAAGAACTGAGTTGAGGTCTGAACTTTTTTCATTGAACCACTGTCTAGGACTAGCAGAAGCTGCGTCAAAATCAAGATTACAATCGCAAGAACACAGGTTAGGAGGAACTTCTCTTTAATTCGGATTTTATCCATCTTTAATGAAATTCACAGTGAAGACCTTCTGCAGATGCCTTTGACATTTTTCCAACGTGAAGCAGCTAAATTGGTTAAGTCTGAGGTTGCCTGATTCCTTTCTGTTTTCCATGACATTTGTTGTTTTATGCTTACTGTTGTTATTGTTTCTGAGGCTAAATTTTTTCCTGCCTGTTACTGGCTTTTTTAGTGTCTACTTTGTCAATAACGCAGGACTATCCTGTGTCTACAAAATAAATAAAAACTGAGCTAGAATCATACATGTACATTCAATAAATTCCGAGAATCTCACTATCTAATCGTCAAACAAACGATGACGCAAATTTCGGCACCCAGCATTTTATAATCTTCGAAGAGATTATCAATCATGCATACAGTAAACGCGGAATGGTTTGTAGGATCGTTGTAATCAGCGTCTCTGCGTGCCCATGAATGCGGTGCGCAGTCTCTATAGCTTCAGCAGAAGGCACCGACCCGGAAAACGGTTCCTCATAGATCATATGTAATCACGACCAGTCAACTGTGAGCCTTGTGACGACTAATTAATTCATTATGAAACCAATGTATGTGAAATCTATGACACTGTAAAGATCCAACCTTGGAGAGCCGAACATCAAATTTTGAGATTCCTGAAATGAGATAAAGTTGAAGCTCGCTAGATCGACATGTACAACAAAAATACACCTTGAAAGTCAAGCACATCGTTGGTTCAGAAGTACGTCGCCCCCTTGTGAAGGCGACTCTGGCCGGCTCAATGTGTGGTCCCCCTTTAGTGAACATGGACAACTGGAGCGAGTTGCCGCACTCCGAAAAAGTTAAATCACCCTCAAACTTGAAACAAAATTCCATACCATGCACAAGGAGTCTTTTATTCCCAGAAACAGCCACTTTTAGGCTACGCAACGCGGTCACATGGTCTCCTGTGTTTTCAACACCCATGTCTCGAGCATAGCATACGAGGACCATCGAGTCACGCGAGCGGTTGCCGCCCATTAGGAAAGCTTCCATACCCACCCCTAATGTACGCACGGTATGCCTTAAAGGCAGCGTTCACGATAAAACAAGTTGCCCGTTTTTGCCTAAAAAGTAAGCTATGGGTCCCTCTAAGAATACTAAGAACGGAAGTGCGACGAAAAAACGATCGGGAAGTGGGTGAACATCTCGTGGGCCAGCCGACCCATGGGGCCATCCCGCCCACATCCTATGCCAATTGACCAGCGTTCGTTCTACCGTAGGAACAGACACCGAATCTTCGAATATTCCCCATTACGAAAACCCCTAACATCCCATCATGTTGATTAACCCCTCTAATTTTCAAAGAATTTTGGTACAGGTAACAGAGAGCAAAGCCACTTTCCTGAAAATTTTGAAGCGCAAAACCATTTCCCCGACATCAGGTTCGGTGCGTTCTCCGCAGTCTTCCGAAACACACAAACAGTCATAATTAAATTTTTTTCAGACATTTCTTTAAACAGTTTTTCTCCGCTATTTAAAGGCATCGTCCACGATGAAAACCGAATTTGGGTTTATGCGTTCATTCGGACTAGTGGGCCATGACAATGTCACTCAGAAAGTTTGGAGTTACAAAACCGTCTCTGATTGAAGATTCGCTTACCTCAAATTGGCTTCCTGGGTTTGGGGGGCCGGCCTTGAGGTCGATCCGTTGTTACAAGGAACAAAGCTCCTGGGTTGCTGACGGCGGGCGTGCCTTGACGCGTCGTAGGGCGCAATACACACGCCAGTCAATTTCGAATTCGGCATCGATCGAAAGCGGCCGGCAGCACTGGACGCAGCAGGTGGGTAGCCCATTTTAATTCAGCTGAAGTCGTAGTTGAGCGGCATCCTCGGTGAATTGCTTCCAACGCTGCGCCAAGGAACGAAGCGTAAAACTGTCCCTTGCATTCTCTATCCCAAGTTGATGCCGGCGCGAAATTCAAATTTGCTATGAACTTTCTAAAAATGGTTCTTCTCAAAAAGTTGACGTTTTTGAGGGGGCGTTTTGCTACCGTTAGTCACTATAGGGATAGCACAACACGAAAACATCAAAAACCCAATTATGGTTTTCATCGTGTACGATGCCTTTAAGTATTCTGTGGGTAACTTTTCCTATTTACCTCTGCTTAGTGAACTTACCTACACAAAAACATCGAAGTCTATGATGCGGTTTTTGTGGTGAAAACTGCCTTTAGTAGCAGTGAGCACCATGAATGACACCAACTCAAAAGAGGCTTACTCCCACGAAGTGTAAAACAGGCCGGCACTGACGGTGAGCAAATCATACCCACCTTTATTTCATAGTCCCACGCAAGAAGATCTGCGGCCATCCCACCAACAGCTCGAGACAATGCCCTGAACTCTGAAAGTAATAATCTGAGATGACAGCTCACCATCCTATAATTAGAAATCACCG
Source organism: Aplectana chamaeleonis (assembly GCA_029168955.1). Taxonomy (NCBI): domain Eukaryota; kingdom Metazoa; phylum Nematoda; class Chromadorea; order Rhabditida; family Cosmocercidae; genus Aplectana; species Aplectana chamaeleonis. Next base: position 155,742 of record JAPDOI010000906.1, read on the forward strand.
AAGCTTCAGGGTCCAGAGGTTATTGGAACAACACATTGAACAATCTTACACAAATGACTGGAGCTAAAGCACGAGATCGCATGCGGGACGAATCTTCTCGAACGCCCTCCACCCTTCACAGGACCAAGAACTTGATAAAACTCTGATCCCCTCACTTTGTCCATTTTTAGCCCTTTAAAACTTTAACATTTCAACATCACCCTCCAGATGTTTGAATATTAGAGAAGTCCTACGATCACTCCTTTGTGATTCCGCGCGACAATTATCGCTTGACCCTGCCTTAAGCTCACGCTGGCTGCCCCCGTCTGGCCACACAGCGGGCAGCAAATGCGGGCGCCATTGATAATCACCTTACACGGAGCCAAATGGATACTACAGTCGCTCTCAGAGCCAAATTGCGGTCCGCTTTTGCGGGCTATGACTGTTGCATCATGCACAATGATGATTATCGTGCTGGGAGAAAGGCTAATCGTGTTGGGACCACGGGGACCCAGCACGATTACCAACGTGTTGGGTGATACAATAGCCGTAGTCCGCGAAATCGCACCGGAATTCGGTTTCGAGAACGACGAAATATGGACTTCCACACAACCGTGCGAGGCAAGTCACATCGCAACAGCAAGTGATAAACGGCAGCCAGAAAGCTGCGTAGCTGCCGGTCTCAGGAAAACGAAAACAAATTACTTGTAGCAGAAAAGGCCGAAAACAAGTTAATTGTAACATATCTGACCCGATGTAAGCTACTTGCAATCCAGCTCGGGTCATTTAAGTTATATGCGACATATCGACGGGATACCGTGTGTAGAGCGCCTCCGAAATGTCACATGAGTTTCACCTGTCGAGCTGGTTCTGAGTACGCAAGGATGAACAGGGCAGCACAAATTTCGTACAGTTTTTCCACTTCTGAAACAGAGCTCTCTTATTACCTGCACTAGGGTTTTTCATTCGTTTCCGTGGCTTTTAGACTTTCCTAGTTAGTAAATACGGTTTTAAGACTGCATCGTTCAGATTTTTTCTTCTTCACCAAGTTTTTACCATGTTTTATTTTTTTAACTGTACTCTCACTATTACTTTGTTTTGCTACACTTTACATGTACATCACATGTAATAAATTTGAATTCAAATAAATCGGCCGAAAAGGCATTTCCAGAGCGAAAATACGACTTACTCCCGTGCCCAGGCAGAGGACAGACGTTTCTGTCGGTTCCATTGCACAGGCTTGACCCCATACTACCAGTGCAGTCCCCGCGCAGCGTTTTTTGTGTAGCCTGTAGTCTAGGACGCTTGCGGACGCGTTCTCGGCGTCGCGTGTGGTCTGCGCCGCGTGATGACCACCCATGGGGAAAATATAAATGTATGTTACATGTAACATAAGTGCAACTTACATTTGATATAAATGTAAGTCACTTTAGACATTCAAGTAAGTTACATTTATATTACAAGTAACTTGTTTTCAGTTTCGTAAGGTTACCTTCAACTGCCGCGGCACGAGTCGCCTCGTCCGACTATGTGAACGCCTCATGACAATTTGTACAATACAAGCCCGAAAAAAGAAACAACTATACCCTAGCTCCCTCAGTTTGAGCCGGTTGCAGTAAGGCTCATCAGACTTATCATGTCAAAATCTCCTTATCACTTATATTTTGTCATGATCGACCGCTCCGCTACTTGATCCGCCCGGACTCATCCGAGCAAGCTAGGCTTTATAGGATCTCCACGTGCATCTACGAAGTTAGCCAATTACAAACAGGACAGCAGCAAACCTGACGAGTGTCCTGATTGCGGTAGTCAAGGGCATACTACTGCGCTCCTGTTCAATTGCCCGAAGAGACCGACTACACTAACTACAATGGATCTGTGGACGAACCCAGTGCTAGTGGCCGAGTTTCTGAACCTATGACAGAACCCCTCTCTGTGGCTGCAAAGAAGAAGAAGAAGAAGACAAACAGGACGCCTCCAAACCTCAAAAATCGTTTTTTCAAGTAAGAACTCCAGAGATATTGGAAAAAATGTGTGTGGGATTTCCTACCTGAGAATGAAGACTCTTCTTTCGTAGAAAGCTGATGCAGCTCGAGTCTCAACAATGACACTACTTTCTCCATATAGCCTGCAAAGAATGAAAATTTCTGAAGAGGAAATGAAATCAGTAACAATTTTGTATTGTATAATGATTCACCCTGGATCTTCTGACACGTCCCCGATGCTCCGCTGCTACCAGGACTCTCTTCAGAGTCGTTGTGCATCAAATTCATGTGTTGCAGAACTTCTGAAAAAAAAACATTCATTCAATAAGAAAATCAAAAAAAAGAAACGCATATTAAGACCTACCTAAGAGTTGGTAATTGTTGGGCAGAAAGTTAACTGATTTGGGAGTAACTTGGCGACAAAAGGCACATACAAGATGATAAGGTGTCGAACTTTCTGCACTCATCGTCAGACATCTGAGACAACTTGTGTGACCGCATGAAAGCACCTTTGGAAGACGGGTTGAGTCGTTGTAGTGCTGAAAAACGACAACACTAAGGTAGGAACAATAAACACAAGATTAACATCTGCCAACTCGAAAGCCACTTTAGCGACTGTCCAAAAGCATACGGGGGCCATATCTCGCCAGGCTCCGGCACGAGGTGTGGACATGGCCAAATTTAATCAGACCCCCTCCCCCAACTCCAAGAGCAAAACTTTGGCGATTATCACAGACTCCCCTCTCAGAAGCGTCGATAGGTGGAATTTTCGGCGATTTTCTCAGACCCCCTCCCTAGGACCGCTATTGGTCTATTTATTGTTGTTAAATTTTAAAAAGAGGAACACCTTATTCTAAAAGATGTAGCATTTGAAAAAGAGGAACCATTCGTAGAAACAAGGCATTAGCAGTGAATCAGATCACGGACGAGGCTTTTCTTGACGTAGTACATGAAGTTGCCTCGACTTGTGAATAACTTAGCTATAGTAAAGGTTTTAATCACAGTGAAGGCTGCCCTAAAGTTGAATGAAAGACACATAGGTTTGGGCGTGCACCCAGAATGGAAATTTGTTAATAGAGCAGGAAGTGAGTTTGAAAAGTTACTCAAAAGAGGCAACCTCCCTACAACTCTTTCCGCGTTCAAACGTAGCTTGGATCAGTACTTGATGACTGAGGATGATTGAGCCTGTTTCAAGTCATATTGCTACTGTATCCGTTTCCTGTTTTTTTATATGCAGTGCTTTTCATTTGTTTTATTATGTAACTTAATTATGCAGGCATGACCTGTAATAAACAAATACAAATACAAAAAGCTAAGGTATGTTGTATATAGTGGAAGAGAAGAGTGGAGACGATAAAGTGATTGGCAAAGGCAAAGATTACGAGGTATTGAAGAATTGAGTGTGTTTTCAAATCAATATGATTTTGTAAACTTGTTTTGCAAGTCAAAGAAGAACAGGTCACTTCAAATGTATGGACTGCTAGTTGGAAAAAGCGTTATCCATTCTGGTTAATTTGCGAATTTCATCCTCCGAAGCCCACTCAGACGAGACAGACGACGCGGGTTCAATCACGCTAGACGCTTAATTTTTGAGAAATTCTGAATCTCAGAAAACTTTGACGGATCGAAAGAGCATCAAGGATTGTGGGCAAGTTTCAGATTGCATCGTCACTCACTCACTCATCCCGTTAGCTGGCGTCTGGTGGAGCGGGATGCTCTCTCAACCAATACACTGCTGTAGGTGCCATAGGAGCTCGTGCGGCCTGAACGGTACGCTTCCAATCAAAACGGTTTGCAGCAACAAGTTTAGCGTTAAGGACACTGCACCGTTGAGTCTTCAGATCCTCCTCTATATGTTTGAGCCATGTCTTCTTCGGGGCCGTTCGTTGAATTCTCCACGATGGTGGGCGCTTACGCCACAGCATACTGTACGGGAGACGGGACGGGTCCATCCTACATACATGTCCGAACCATCGCAGTCTTCTTGTCTGCAGCTGTTCTCCGACCGTCGGTTGATTCATGCAGCTCTTCCGTATATCGTCGTTGCAAACATGATCACGAATCGTAATTCCAAGAATCTGGCGCAAACATCGCATCTGGAAGACTTCTAGCTTGACGAGGTCTGGCTTTAGCAGAGTCCAGGTTTCCGAGCCGTATAGTAGTACAGGTATTATCAGCGCTCGGAACATTCACACTTTAGTCTTCAGTGAAATGTTGTTTTTCTTCCACAAACACCAGCCAAGCGACGCAAACACACTAGACGCCTGCCCGATTCTGCTGCACACCTCTGCCGTAGCCGCAACTTTTCGCTCCTGCACTACCGACCCAAGGTATTTGAATTCCTTGACCTGCTGAAGCTCAACTCCTTCAAACTGAACAGATGAAGGCTACCCATCGGATGTCATGACCTTGGTCTTCTCCTGGTTGATTCTTAAGCCGTAGGAGCTTGCAATCAGTGCCATATCGCTTATCAAGGACGTTGCCTCCGCATCAATATCCGTGAAGACTGCGCTGTCATCCGCGAACATCAAATCTGTGACGTACTCATTACTTCCGTACTGAACGCCTCTTCTGTTCTCGAAGACCTTCCTCATAAAAGCGTCCACAACAGTATTAAAGAGCAGAGGCGAGACCACATCGCCTTGGCGAAATCCAGCTGTAACGGCAAACTCCTCGGACAACTGATCCCCAACGCGTACGGAACTGGTAGACCCTTCGTACGTTTCCTGGAGGAGCTTGACTATCTTCCTCGGTATGTGCTCGCTTTCAAGTGCTCTCCACAGCGCCGGCCAGTGAATACAATCGAACGCAGATTTGAAGTCTATAAATGTGATAACGACACGCTTCCCAGAGCGAATTCTCTCTTCCATTAGCTGTCGAAGTGCGAAGATCTGATCACTGCAGCTTCTTCCTGGCCGGAACCCCGCCTGTTCTACACGACTGGTTTGCTCACGATGATACTGAAGTCTGTTCTGAATAACCCTCATGAACACTTTGCCAACGATAAACAACAGACTGATTCCTCGGTAATTTTTGCAGCCCCTAGCATCACCCTTCTTGTGTATGGGCACGATTGTGGCACGTTTCCAGGTAGCTGGTATTTTCTCAGACTGCCAGATAAGAGTAATCAGCCGATGAAGTTGGCGCAGCAAGACGTCTCCGCCAGCCTTGATGGCTTCCGCAGTGATTTTGTCCACTCCTGACGCTCTGCCGTTTTTCAGTAACTTTATCGCTGCCGTTAGTTCATCTACAGTGGGTTCTGAGTCGAGAACTGCATCTCCGGCCGCTTCAACAAGTGGTGGCTCGACAAGCGGTCCTTGCGGCGCTTCATGACTGTATAGTTCACTGAAGAACTGTCTCCATCGACGGAGGCGCTCGTCCACAGAGCGCACGAATGACCCATCTGCATTCCTGATACTATCGCTTGTTGGTTTCGTCCTTCATCCGAGCCGCTTGAGTGTCCGATAGAGAGTTCGATAATCATACCTGCTCGCAGACTCCTCCAAATCAGCAGCTTCCTTATTCCAATACGACTCTCGTTCCATTTTCAATCTGCAACGAAGCTCTCTGCAGAGCTGACGATATCGATCGAAATCGGTCAATTTCGCTTTCTTCCTTTCTTCTATGAGATGTATGGATTCATCTGTATGCATCGTCAGAAATCGAGGAAAGAAGTTCAAAAGAAAACTCACATTCGAAAGCGCAAAGTATACAGTTAAAGCCTTTTCATGGCGTATTTAATCAATGGTTCTAAAGTGGAACACACTTCCCTCTAGAACAGCCGAATAAATATGCCAAGAAAAAGGAAAAAAATGTTGAGAAGCGTCAAAACTGAATACAAAATCTCTCTAGAAAAATCCACAAAAACGAGATACAGATGAAATAAATATTTCGGGGATAAGGACTAATTGAGTCGAGAGTAGGTCAATTATTATACAGGTAAACTATCACGGTATAACAAGGGAAGTATACAAAGCGTATGTCAGATCTGCGAAAACGAATTGTACTGTCAGTATCTATTGCGAATCTATAGTAAAACTGCGCAGTATCCCGCCCCAAGCAGCTGGTTCCAAAAAGTTACGAGCGCTTTTAAAGTTTCGCGAAAAGGTAAGGGAATTTTTTCATCAGGAATTTTTTGGGGTGTTTTGAATTTTTTTTTTCGAATTCAGCTCCAAACTTGTAGCAGGCCATAAAACGGCCAATGTCTCACCGTCGACTGCGTACCACTGCGCTGCGCGACCGCACGTGCGTCGGAAGCAGACGGGTTTTTTGCCGCCGCGTGACGTGTTTCACGACGCGCGGCGGCGCCGAAACTCGTCGCGCGGCGGCCGAAACTCGTCGCGCGGTGGCCAAAACTCGTCTACTCGACGCAGTGCGGTCGCGCAGCGCGTGGTACGCAGTCGACGGTGAGACATTGGCCGTTTTATGGCCTGGGTACGTAAGGGTGATCTACATAGGGTGTTTAAAATCTGGGTCTGTTTGTCGGAATTCTGAGGTTTGCTGTAGTTTATGCCAGATAGTACGGCATTTAGGGAGCTAGACCTACCTTAAATGATCGAAAATCGCCAAATTGACATCAAATTCGTATTCACCACCCCGAATGAGCCCCGCATACTACGGTTTACCCACCGTAATCCGTAGAAAATCGGCAAACGGACCATAGATTCGTGCTAAGCACATCAAATCACCACCACAAAATGATTGTGAGACAAATCTATCGAATAAATCCGGAAATCTCGAAAGTGGTGTTTTGCCCTCAAAAGTTTCTCCCGCAGGGATGCTTCAAGCGAATTAAGCCAAAAACTTTGGAAAATCGACAAATCAACCTCAGATTCGCGATCAGCGGCTCAAAAAAAATCCTTGGGTGAATTTTAGGTCAAATGTGGAAGCGCTTTCAGTACCCCTAAATGATATAATTAACCGCTCTACCGAAAATCCGTACAAATCCAAAACGCTTTCAGTCTGTACAAAGTTCGGAAAAATGCTTTCACCCAAACTTCGCTTGGGCGCTGAACACGACAATCAGATCCGTTTCCAGATTTTCCAGAGTTTAATCAGCGTTTTGGAAGGTAGAAAAAGCACAAAAACGACCTTTTTAAGCTTGTAACTTCTTGGAACCAGCGGGTCGGGACGGGGTACTGCGCAGTTTTACTATAGATGCCCAAGAGATGCTAGCAATACCATTCGTTTACGCAGATCAGATATACGCTTTGTGCACTTCCCTCGTAAGATGAACATTGTATGAAGCGACACCTGCTGCAGGTGGTCCAGCCGGAAGTCATAATTTTTGCAAGGTACGAGTCAGGAGAGTACAATATTCGAGTCGAGCGTCGCGCAGAGACTCTTGCTTTTTCCTGTTTAAAATGACTTCCACAACATTGAGCAATGTTTGTGTACCGCTTTTCAGTTATAGGGCCCTTCCAGAGTACGAGATTGGGCGATGCGATTGCGTGGTGATCGTAAGCATCGATCGAGATGGAGTCGGACATCGATCTGTATCAGCGATGAGCGGAACAAAAATATGGAATTTCGGAAATCGGTTTTCGGGTTTCGGAACTGAAATTTTTTATCGGGCTTCGAAAATCGGGCGCGAAACGCCTGAAAATGCGCGGAAATGCGGGTTTCGGAACGCGGAAAAATTCAGAAATTATCTGATATTTTCTTCCTCCCAGATGACCCGACATTTTCGCATTCCGCTGCCGAGATGTCGTACGTTCGTGCCGTGGCAGTGTGGAGGAAAGAAGATCGCCTCTGTGCAAACCGACGTCATCCCCTCCACAAAGAGGGTTTTTGTCATGGGAGAGGTGCTGGCCGGCCGCAGCTCTCCTTCGCACTCTCCTGCAAAGGGCCGGCGTGGAGAGGAATCCTGGACCCGCTCAGAAGTACCTATGCGCCACGTGCGGAGAGGATGTTAACTGGAGACATACCAGCGTCCAGTGCTTCGGATGCCAAAGGTGGGTGCATCTCTCCTGTTCGGGTCTCAGCTCTGTGAAGCATCATAACCAGGGATTTGCGTAATAGAAATTTTAAAATTCGTTAGTCATTAGTCGTTCAACCGGCCAGAACCTTCGTAAGTCGTTAATCGTTAGTCGTTCAAAATCTAGGCTATAAAAATAAGCACAGTTGAGACAGAAAAAAGTCCTCGTGAATAGAAAAAGAAAGGAAACACCAAGATGCACGATTTCCAAAGAATTCATGGCCTTTAAACACACAAAATATTCATTGTTAGAGAACCTGGTTCAAACCGCAAACTTGCATATACATAATCAAGAATATAAATGAAAGCCTAATACTCGAGAGTGTTTGTTTGTCGACTTTTGTCCTTTTTTATAGGTGAGAAAACAGCAATATTGGAAATCTGGGAAACCTTGAGCTCTTTGCTTTTTTCAGTGCAGAATTTGCCGTTGTGCGCTAAATGGTGATAACATGGAGAACTGCATCAACTTTTTTTTTCAAAACCCATAAACTTTTTTTTTCAAAACCTAACTTTCAAAACCTACGTAAGACCTATTCTTGAGTATGGGCCACCAGTGTATTGTCCGCACAAAAAGAAAAGCATAGTCGAACTTGAAAAGGTGCAAAACGGGTTTACAAGAAAGGTAAAGATCAGAAAGCTCGGTTTTTGCCATTATCAACAAAACAATCTGCATAAACCAGGAATAGTGAGCTCAAACTGTCGTCTCTTCTGGTAAGGAGAGAGTTGAACGACTTACTGCTGCTGCATAAAATCCTGTATCAACCGGACTTTGGTCTCCGGCCTGGGTGTATTGTCGAGGTGAGAACATCGAGTACCAGGGGAGGAGCTTCAAATATTGTGCGCAAAAACTCAAACCTAAACTGCAGGCGCTTTTTCTTCATAAATATGGCGACCCCGGCATACGAACGGCTTCGGAGGCTAAAATCCATCCCTGTGAGCAATAAGGCATTTGGAAAACTTGTAACTGAACACTTTGAAAACGATCCAGGCGAGCGCTAATCCGTCGCGGAGCGATTTCCTTGTCTCTACAACATTATGGGCTATACGTGTATCTGCTTTGAATTCATTACACCACCTGATTGAAAACTGGTAGTTTTCCCTTGTTCCTGATGTATGCTTTTTTACTGATTTCGTTTATGTTGTTCGTTGCACATAGGTCTGGTACACAGGCTTATGTAAATAAATAAATAAATAAATAAACTTTGCACGAGTTGTTCTTTTCCCAGCGTCGCGAGTTGAGAGCGCTCGTCGTTTCGAGCTTGTTCCTATAATGGGGGAAAGGTGGGAAGGAAATAACACCCATACCGAAGTTTCACCCACTAAGAGGTCCCATCACCGCTTTATAGAAATCCCATATCTCAAATTTGTGACTGAAAATCGGAGGACGCCCTTTACAATCCAATCATCGGTTACAATTCCCGTCGGTGCTCAGTTGAAGCCTGCAGGCACCATCCCGTATTATCACCTCTGATAGTGTTCTCTGTGAAAATCTCCTCTGGAGCCGGTCAGTGTCGTAACTGGTTCAGTGAGCCTACCATAAAGTCGCGCGACCGACACGAGGTTGCATAACTGCTACTCCTAGCCTTCGGCAACGTTCGGTTGGGGCCATAATGTGGGGGTTTCAGAACTGCAGTAGTGTCAGTAGAATTAATAAATACAGAAGGGTTTATTTAATTTGTACCACCGATCTCGAACAACAAACAAGGAAGAACATATGTATCATTCCTGGAGCAATCTTTAGGGTTGTGAATGACTATTGATTTTCTAACGAAATCTGGGATTGCTTACGAAAACATTTTTCATTTCGTTAGTCGTTTGTCGTTAAACGTAACACCCAAAAAGCCCGTTAGTCGTTAAATTCGTTAGTCGTTAGTCGTAATTACGCACATTCCTGATCATAACTCTGCTTTTCGTTGTGTATTATGCTCCTCACCTTCCATCTCAGATTCCTCTATCTCAAATCGCCCCCTTTCCATTGCGCATATCAATCTAAACGACCTTCGTGCCAAGCTTTCTGAACTCTCTCTCTTCGCACGTACTTACCATCCAGACGTGATCATGGTTTAATAAACCAAGCTCTCTCCATCCCCTACCTATCCTCATCCCAATATCCCAGGCTATACTTCTTACCATGCTCCAAGGTCATCTCTCGGCGGAGGAGTTTCTACATTCGTTCTATCCTCACTTCCCTCACACCTCATTCCCAGCACCCCCACGGACGGTACTCTCGAGTACCTCCCAATCCATCTCCCCCTAAAAACACCCCTTTCTCTTTTCAACATATACATTCCACCTACAACTTCATGTCCTTCATCTTACAATCCTATCCCACTTCTCAAGCAGCTGAGCGACTGCTTCCTCTCATCCTCGGTCATTTTCGCGGGTGATTTCAACGCTCACACCTTTTGCTCGTCTCTCGGTTCTGATGTTAGAGGAAATGACTTCGAAGGAATGGGCAGATGAGTGCGACCTGGTCATTTTAGACGATGATCAGCCCACTCGTCTCCCTGTCAATGGCCGATCTTCTAGCCCAGTCATATCTCTTGTCTCGTCCAACCTTTCTAGCTGCTGCTCATGGCCTACCTCGACTACTCTGCCAAATGACCACGTTCCTGTCTTTGTCCACATCGATCTATCCAATTCTCTCGCTCCCTTTTCTGGTGTTCGCCAACGTTAATATCTTAATTTAGGCCGAGCAGACTGGCGCCTGTTCAGTGAAGTTGCGCTTCGCCTATCGGCAGATTACCCGTGGAATGGAAGCGTGCACCAGAAAGAGTGCCATCTATCTGACGCAATCCGCAAGGCCATGAATGCGGCTATTCCTATCGGTCGCGTCAAGACGTTCTATCCAAATGTCAACAGAGACATCCTCGACAAAATCTCTTCGGGCAATTGAACAGGTGCGCAGTAGTATGCCCTTGACTGCCGCAATCAGGGCACTCGTCAGGTTTGCTGTTATCAATTCTATGCAAATATGACATAAGCATGGGAGAGTGTCCACAGCGTAACGATGCAAGGGTGCACCTGGCACGCCTGCCAAGTTCCATCTCTGTCTCGCTAACCTTCGGAGGTGCGATTCCCAGGATGGAGTTTATGGCAACTGTGTTCAAAAGCTCCTTCACGAATCGGGTATGCTTCGCGCGCAAGAGACGGAGGCGTTCTTGTTGTGCTTCGGTCCATCTCTGCACATCTACTTTCGACGGAGAAAGGCTTTCTGATACATCTCTCTCTCTCTCACCGGGTTTAGTACCCTTCGCGATGGATGATTCGGCTGCTTCACGATGTTAATGTACATTTGTTGCGCCTGGAGTTGGCAGTGGTCTCTAACAGGCAATATGCGAGCTTCGGCGTGTAAGTGCTCAATTGGAGAGCTTTTAGAACAGCCTGTTGCGATTCGCAATGCTCCATTTTGAATGCGCTGCAGCTTGGACCAGGATGTGTCCGACACGATATGCTGCCAGACTGGTGCAGCATACTCCAGGGCGGGCTGTACGATGGCCTTGTACGTGGTCAGGATCGTTTCTTTACTGCACCCCCAGGACGTTCCGCCGAGAGCACGTAGGACGTTAAAGGCAGTGTTCACGATGAATATCGCACTAAAGTTGGACACAAAAATGGGATTGTTCGGTCGTGAGGTAACTAATAGTGAAGAAACAGGGAAGAAAAACGTCCAGAATAAGTCAAAATAACGGTTTATAAATTCAGGGTGTGGACGAGATTTATGAGCCCTGCTGATTTCGGCAAGCGCGCGCTAATGGCGAAATCTGCGCGAATCGATAATGCTAACTGCGGCAGAGTTGTTTGGCAATTTGCCATCGAAATGTGTGCGGCGCCACAAGCTCGTCCGATTGGGGGCGGACCGGCATAGAGGGGGCGCTCCGGGAGAGCTTTCAGAGCCGTTTGCATTTACTTCTGGCCACTTTTCGTTGCTTTCTTCGACCCTATCCTCTACAGCACCTGCCAACTTAGTGTTTCACTCGGAGACCTCGAGAACGAGATTTATCGTGAACACTGCCTTTAAGTCTTGTTTTCACTGCAGCTTGCTTCTGCTCAGTGTTCTTATGGAACTTCAATGAAGGATCCAACACGAGTCCAAGTAGTTTGGGGAATCGGGTGGCCTGCAATTGAGTTTCGTCCCACTTCACCATAGGATGGGCACTGTGCTCTGAATTATCAGTGGAAAAGACGGTGACGGATGATTTGGAGGCAGAGACTGTGAGCACTTTGCGATCGAAGAAACATTTCAACTCGATCAAAAAGTCATTGATCTTACTGGCGGCTACCTTAATGTCGCGATCTCGGCATAGAATAGTAATATCATCCGCGTACGCAACGACCTTGATGTCTTGAGGGGGAACGGGCAGATCTTCTAGATATAAACTGAAAAGTGCAGGCGATAAAACTTCTCCTTGAGGGACACCAGCGGCGATGGGGATGCTATTGGAAACATGTCCCTGGAATAGCACATTTGCTCGACGTCCTTTAGTGAAGACAGTTATCCACCGCTTCTGCCATGGCTTAATGGTAGACTTCAACAGACTCTCTGATAGTAGGCCAAGATTGACGTCAAATGCCTTTGTTAAGTCGAGGGCCACACCAACAGTACGTTGGGGTTTCATGGCATTGAAGCCGTCCAGAACATAGCTCACAATTTCCAACAATGCCGTAGTGGTGGAATGTAATTTACGGAAACCATGCTGATGCTGTTGCTTGTTGTTGTGTTCGGCCAGCTCCTCCACAACCAGTTTTTCGGCAACTTTGGCAATGGGTGAGAGCAGAATGATCGGCCGGTACCCATTAGCCGTGGATGGTGACTTTCCCGGCTTCGGCAGTGGAATCACACGAGCGACTTTCCAATTTTGGGGTAATGTGCATGTGCGAAACGAAGTATTAATGACGTCAGCGAGAAGGGGCAGAAGTTCATTGGGCAGTCTCTTGAGGACTGCTGGGCTCAAACCATCTGGCCCTACTGCCTTCGAGTTACTCATCTCCTTTATCACCTTCTCGACCCGAGCGGGTGTGACTGCTTCATCTTCAGCCAAGAGTGGCAATTTACAGAGTTCCCGCACAGTTATTCTGTTCTGCTTCTCTCTCTTGGTTCTAGTGATGAAAAAATGCTTCCCGAGAGCATTTGCGGTCTCTTTCCCTGACTTGAAGACTCCACCTTCAAATTCAATCGTGGAATTGTTGGGGGAGGTGAGCTTTCCGGAGATCCTTTTCAAAGCCTTCCACGTTGCTGCTGCATCACTTCTGAAGTTCATCTTCTCAGTGAACTTTTCCCAAGTTTCCTTCTTGTGTCTGTCAAGGTCCCCCCTGATCTCGTTATCCAGCTCTGCGATGTCTGGGTCAAGGTGATCTGCAGCTCTCTTTGCGTCCCTTGTTCTTATCTTCTGCAGTGTCTCCCTGGTGACATTGGGAAAGAAGGTCTTGACGCGACCTTCAGGGATCGCAGCTTTCATAGCCTTCAAGATAGCATCAGATAGGTGGCGCTCCTTCTGGTGTACATCGCCATTCCACGGATAACCAGCCGCTTGGCGAAGCGCAACCTCCCTGAACAGGCTCCAGTCTGCAAGGCCTAAATTAAGATAAGAATGATGACGAACACCTGTATAGGGAGCAAGAGAGTTAGAGAGATCAATATCGACAAAGACAGGAATGTGATCACTGGAAGAGTTGTGGATGTTGACCAAGAGCAAGCATTAGATAGATTAGAAGAGACGAGGGAGATGTCTGGGCTAGATGATCGGCCGCTGGCAGGGAGACGAGTGGGCTGATCATCGTTTAGAATGACCAGGTCGCTTTCCTTCGCCCATTCTTCGACGTCATTTCCTCTAGTATCAGAGTCAAGCGACGAGCAGAACGTGTGAGCATTGAAGTCACCCGCAAAGACAATTGAGGGAGATAGAGAGCAGTCAAAGAGCTGCTTGAGTAGAGGGATAGGGTTGTATGTTGGTGGACAGGATGTAGATGGAGGAATGTATATATTAAAAAGAGAAAGTGGTGTTTTTAGAGGTAGATGGATGGGGATGCACTCGAGAGTGCAATCCTCTGGAGTGTATGGAATGATGTGAGAGGGAAGAGAGGACAGAACAAAAGTAGAGAATCCGCCTCCTTGAGATGACCTAGGAGTATGATAAGCAGTGTAGCCCGGGATGTTTGAATGTCGAGAGGTAGCAGAGGGAGAGAGTTTGGTTTCCTGAACCATGATAACATCCGGGTGATGAGTACGGGCGAAGAGAGATAGTTCAGAGAGCTTGGCGCGAAAGCCGTTGAGATTTACGTGTACAATAGAGAGGGGGCGGTTGGTAGATGAGGAATTAGGGTTACTGGAGGCGGAGCACACAATACAACAAAAGGAAGAATCGTGGTGCCTCACAGAACTGAGACCCGAACAAGAGAAGTGCACCCACCTTTGGCATCCGAAACACTGGACACTGGTTCCATTCCAATTGACATTTCTTTCGCATGTCGCACATGGGTACTTCTTCTTCTTCTTCTTAGCGGGTCCTAGGTTCCTCTCGACGCCGGCTCTTTGTAGTAGGATCTTCAGGAGAGCTGCGACCAGCCAGCACCTCTCCCATGACAAAAACCCTCTCCGCGGAGGGATTGACGTCGGTTTGCACGGAGGTGGTCTTCTTTCCTCCACACTGCCACGGCACGAACGTACGACATCTCGGCAGCAGAAAGTAGAGTGGGGGAAGTTCACCGGACAGATGGACTTTAGGACGGACAGTGCAGCTACTTGGAAGGTTTTACGGAACCTTTGGGTTAAAAGCTCACCCGCCACCGTCTCCACAATCGAATTCGACAACGGCGTATTAAAATCAGGAAAGGAAGCCGCTTATGCGCTCGGGAAAAGTTTTTTCTTCACCAGTGCTAAACGAGGTCCGCAGAATAGAGTGACTGTAAGAGAGCTGTGCCGCCTCCCGCTTATGAGCACGGCCGAAGCGTTTACTACGACGCAAGTTGAGAAGATTATAAAGGAAATGCGGAACTCTAGAGCTAGTGGTCCTGATGGGATATGTCCTGCTGTCTTGAAGAAGATACCCACTGACCTACTACCGCTTCTCACTGATGTGATAAACACCTCGTTCAGGTCGTGTACTATCCCGCAGAATTGGAAGACGGCAAACGTCGTTCCACTGCCCAAGCCTTGCAAGCCCCGAGCTTCAGTCAAGGGATATCGGCCCATTAGCTTGTCGTCTTCTTTTGCTAAAGTAGCTGAAAAGCTGATCGTCAAAGACCTGGCCGAACACAACGAGAGACAGGTGTTTCAGCATGGATTCAGAAGACTGCATTCAACCACGACAGCTTTGATAGAAATTACGAGCTATGCAATTGATGGTTTCAACGCGTATAAGCCGGAAACAACTGTAGCAGTTGCCTTGGATCTCACCAAGGTCTTCGACACAGTTAATCTTGGCATCTTATCAAACAACTTACTGGAGTCATCAATCCCGCCATGGCAAAAGCGCTGGATAGCTGCATTCACTAAGGGAAGACGGGCTAGAGTGATGTTCCAGAATCATGTCTCAAACAGCATTCCGATCGCAGCTGGAGTCCCACAGGGCGGCGTATTGTCGCCTGCTCTCTTCAGTCTGTACCTCGAATATATGCCCGCCCCTCCCCAGGACATCAAGGTGGTCGGTTACGCTGACGATATGACTGTCTTGTGTCGTGATCGGGACACAAATGTGGCCGCCGCTAAGATTAACGGGTACCTGACCACAATGAAAAGCTTCTTCGACCGCAAAATGCTGAAGATTTCTGCGTCGAAGTCATCGGTATCCGTACTCACAACGGACCCATCTGAACACAGCGCAAATCCGTATGTCGTATGGAATGAAGATCGTTTGCCTGCCGCCCGCTTCCTAAAACTTCTCGGATTCGTGCTCGATCCAGCGCTCAAGTTCCATAAGAACACGGAACAGAAGCAGGCTATCGTTAAAGCGAAGCTTAACGTGCTTAGAGCCCTGGGCGGTACAACATGGGGTAATAGCAAAGAAACCATTATTACAACGTATAAGGCGATTCTTCGGCCTGCACTGGAATACGGCGCACCAGTTTGGCAGCATTTAGTTTCGGAATCCTCTTGGACTAAGATGCAACGCATACAGAATGCGGCTCTTCGAATCGCCACCTGATGTGCAAGAAGTTCCCCGGTCGATCACTTGCATGCTGAGACCCGCTTATTACCAGTAAGGGAGCACTGTGAGCTCCAGGCCCAACAATTTTTCATCAACATTGTCAAACAACCAAATCACCCCTCTTGGAGAGTGCTAAACCCCGTCAGAGAAAGAAAGATCAGAAAGCCATTCGCCGATGCTCCCAGCAAAGTCAATCTGCAAAGATGGCACGACTCACAGCAAGAACGACTCCGTCTATTGCGCGAGGAGCATACTCAGTTCGTACGGTGCCATCTGGAAAAGGCGGTCATTAATCAATATTGGGTGTAGTGCCGCTTCAAGTCTGCACATCCGAGGCTCAACTCGGAAGAAGGGCCAGGTGCACCCTGGCATTGCTGCGCTGTGGTCATTCTACCATGCTTAACATCGGCGTGGATCGTGAGGAGACTTCTCGTTCATTGTTGAAGGTTGGCGCAAACTCGGTGCACCTATGTTATAGCATATGGCACCGAGTTTGCGCCAACCTTCAGCACTAAACGCGAAGTCTCTTCACGATCCATGCCGACGTTATGTCCTACGCCAGCAAAATAGACAGCAGCAAATCAGATGTCTGCCCGGACTGCGGCTGCCTCGGCCATGACACTGCACACCTCTTCAAATGTCCGGAGAGACCCACCACGCTGACCGTAATGGACTTATGGACGAATCCGTTACTGGTCGCCCAGTTCCTCAACCTATGACAAAACCCTCAATGTGGCTGCAAAGAAGAAGAAGAAGAAGAAGCATTCCGCAGCGTTTTTTGCGGTTTTCGGAATGCGGAACGCGGAATGAAAAAAAATGCGCGAAACTGCGGGTTTCGGAATGCGAAAGGCGAAACTCCGCTCATCGCTGATCCGTATTAAGCATGCTATAGTGGCCAATAATTGCTCGCACTTGTCGTTACACCATGGATTTTTTTTACAACGATATAATCTTATGATTGTGTTACAGTTTGGGAATCGTCTATGGATGCTAGGACATTCTTTCTCACTGTATATATGTAGCTCAAAAACATGGAACTCTCAATGATTTCTACTAAAGCGCACCATTTTCGAATAAACCAGGTAGCCGAAAAACTCATGCTCGAGCTACCGATCTGATTGAGTTTTTCGAGCTTCGTGGTTGCCCATCATCCCCTGCCACTGGCTAAGAACTCATCTGACTATGTGGAAGTCGTTTGCTCCATTCGTCGCCCTCACGAACGCGCGTATTGCGCTCATGAGAGGGAATCGCATTAAGCACTGTTCCAGGTAATTTACGCATGCGGAGTTTAGTGGAGTAGTAGAGCTATCCTATGGGCAACGACCGTCCACATATATACTGCAGAAAGGAGACAGGAAATTTGGGCTGTTAACATGAATGCAGGGACAAAAACGATTCATCTTCCTAACTGTGAGATAACCGTCAACATCTATTGTCGCCTAGAGAGCTCTTTCTACTTTCAAACGTACCCATTAAAGACCGACCCCCATCACGAAAAGCAGAGCTAGCGGCGGAACAATAGTGTTACGGTAAGCTATACAGATTGAAGCGTTCGTTCGCCGCTGGTCGCGCGCGGCGCACCCATCCTCTCCTAGACAGGCAAGATTTTTTTCATTCAAAACACAGTTCCATAAGCCTTGTTATGACAAAAATCTTTAACACTTAAGAGACCGCCTGCTCCACGGCGAATTTCCACAGCCGACCGGTGCGCTCCACGGCTAATCGTTTCCGTGGGTGACATGTGTGGACACTCGGTCCGCTGGGAACAATTTTGATTGAAGCAGGCTTTCTTACTTACACAACCAGTATTCCGTCTCTACTTCACCTGGGAGTACAGAGAGTAAGCAGAGAATTGAAGTAAGATCATGGTAAAGCAACGGTCCACCGCTTTCTTAAGGGCCTGCTGTGTCTTGATTCTAGAAGATATTAAAACTTTGCATGCACAAGATGCTTTGAAACACTTTTCGCAAATTTTTGGGCGTGCTGGCCACGGAAATAAACTTTTGTCTCCTGCAGAACTTTTATCTTCTAGAAAGTTCTGCAGGTTACAAGTAATGCTTATAACTGTGCCATGCGGAGCACGACCGTCCACTATGTAATGCCCTGTTAAACTTCATGGAGAACTTTCGGCGGACTAATAAACTTTGACCTGCGAGGTTTTCTGTTACAACCGATGAAAATTTCATCAGAAATCTCAAAATGGAAAGCAAATTCATGATGAACACCCCCCTCCCCGCCTCCAAATGACCACCTGAGCGAAGTCGCACCAAAACCTCAAACGTTCACCAACGGATAACGAACGGCACGGCAGACACCAACGGTGCTTCTGAAAAACGTGAAAGAAACACCATTCAATTGTTGAAGGCTTCCAAATACACCCCTTAGTGAAGTTTCAACAAAATCTTGAGCATTGAACTAATGACAGGTTTTCACCCCCTTCCCAGTTATCCTCCTCTCGCAGTTTAGCGAAATCTGAAACAAAGATGATCGATGGCTCACATACCTGAGTCGACGTAAATTTTAGTGAGAACTAAAAGGTAAACACCAGAACCTTGCGCAGCAACTTGAATTACCCTCGGTGTCAATGCAGCGAAAATTGAAATGGTGACCTAATGCAGTAACTCGAATAGGTGGCACTGATATTCCTTCAATCCACTAGAGAACATCAGTTTTGTGATAAGCATCATTTTAATAACCCTCTTTAGCAGAGTTTGAAACCAATTTCTTTCCGACCAAAGAAGCTCGAAAATTAGAAAAGGGCCATTTCCGGAGATGGTAGTAAAACTACTAGGAACACTCAAAATGCTTGACCACTGTGAATGTAGATAGGTTACATTATAAGGAACCTATTCGTATTCAAAAAGGACTCGAAGCATTGGAAGTTCAAAAAATATTGAAAGTTTTGTGGCGTGGGTGCGCAGTGTGGACACGCGGTCTCTTAAGTGTTAATAGTACCATTTTAAAAAGCATGAAACTGCGAATTTGAAATAAACTCATGTCTGGCCCTAAAATTGAATTGGGAAATTGATTCAGCAGAACTGATACATCCCTTAGATTCATTGTTTTGTAGTATGAACGGTGGTAGCTGAAACTCATCAGTTGAAACTTTTGTTGATTTCGTTTCGGACACAAGCCCTTCGTCGGGTCAGCTGAAATAATACAAATATAATCACAGAATGTTTCCGCCAACGCCAACTACCGACCTGTAGCGACTAGGGTGGAGTAGAGTCGCGAACAGGAGGTAAGGCCAGAGGTTTCTTAAAAAAAAGAGATGGGATTGAAGGAACTCGATGATGATGAGTGTCCCACCTACTGTGCTTCTCTGGGCCGAATTCCGGTCCGCAATTGCGTCACGACACGCTTTGCGGCCGCGCACTTTCGAGTCGGAAGAGCCTCAAGCGCCGCAGCAGCCGATTTGTTGACTCTATGTGGGTTTTTGGAACTGGAAACTAAACAAAATTGGAGAAAACTGTATAAGAGAGCCACATCGAGTAGGCTTTCTCACTAGAAACTCGATTGACTCTAGCGCGTGCGGCCGCAAAGCGTGTCGAGACGCAATTGCGGACCGAAATTTGGCCCAGAGAAGCACAGTACCTCTGAATGGGCGCGATATGGAAATGAGAGGGAAGGCATGGTGGGAGAAGCCGCAAAGTAGTGCATTGGAGAGATAGGAAGGATAAAAAATCCAGATATATCTCGGATCCCATCCAATCAATCGCTACTGTTACTGCTGTTCGCGACTATACTCCACCCTAGTCGCTACAGGTCGGTAGTTGGTGTTGGCGGAAACATTCTGCTATTATGTTTGTATTACTTCAGTTGACCTGGCGAAGGGTTTACGCCCGAAACGAAGTCAATGACAGTTTTAGCTGATGAGTTCCATCTACCACCATTCATAGTGAGAAATTGATGTACAAAGATGGGCAGACTCCAATCAGAAAAGGCTATGTCTCTTGAGCGAGGATCCTACCCAGTTCATTCGAGCACATCTTGGGAAAATGGCTGTGAACCGTATACTTGGAGAAGCTCCGTCTCGAATTCCGAGCCCGAACCTCAACCCGATAGGCGAGCCAGATGTGCTCTAGCCTCGCTGCGCTTCGGTCTCTCAATATAGCTCATGTCTTACGTCAAGAAAATCGACAGCAGCAGACCGCAGACAGGACTGCAGTAATCCCGTAAATGGCACCACGCATTTATTAAAGTGCCCGAAGACAACCACTAGTCTAACCACAATGGATCTATGGACGAATCCAACACTGCTCGCCCACTTCCTGAGCCTATGACAAAACCCGCTCTGTGACTGCAGATGAAAAAGAAGAGAATTGTTTTCTGCTGAAAAGCCTATTGCGCAGTGGGCTCTCGCCGCGCAGCGACCACACGGTTAACCGATGCGTGCCCCCCCCCCTTACGCACGTGTTATCTGATCTGCCCCGCATGTGATATGAGATAAACACCTTCCTAGTTCTGCACGCGCCTCACGTACCTGCTAATGTTGCGACGTAATGTATGAAAAGAATGAAATAAGTATGTCTAAGACGAAACCTCGAAACAGATTCCACAGGCAGGCCTATCAGCAACTGTCGGTGATGTCGAAGCCTCCATCTGAAAGAAGCAAAGTGAGTGGTGCATTCTACATGTGGTAGGAAGTTCTAAACCAGGTGCGGCACGGATTGCCATTTACCCCGTCCCGATCTACTCGGCCAGCGGGGAGCCCAAAGAGGTATACACTTTTCCTCTGCGTCTGTAGCCATCTATCATTGCTCAGAAAAATGAAAACAAGTTACTTGTAACATAAAAGGCCGAAAATAAGTTACTTGTAACATATCTGAGCCGATATAAGTTACTTGCGACTTATCTCAGGTCATTTATGTTAGCTGTAACATATCGGTGGGATACTGCGGGCGCTGCGCCTCCGATGTGTTACATGTAACTTAAATGACTTGAGATAAGTTGCAAGTAACTTACATCGGCTTAGATATGTTACAGGTAAATTATTTTCAATTTCCGAGAGGATACTGCGTGCAGTGCGCCTCAGATATGTTACATGTAACTTACATGGCACAATATAAGTCGTAAGTAACTTAAATCGGCCAAGAAGATATTTCCAAGGCTGATGTACGACGCACTTGGTCAGCCATATGACTGGCATTGCTGTTGGTGACTCCATACAAGCAGGGAAGGCCCTGCACAGCAATTTTTTCGGCGTAGTGTGTGGCCTGGGACGCGTCCTCTGCGTCGCGGGTCTTCTGTGTCACGTGATGGCCACCCATAGTGAAAATTCAAATGTATGTTACATGTATTGTAAGTGTAACTTACATGTAATATTAATGTAAGATACTTGAGACATTCAAGTAAGTAACATTTTTATTGAAAGTAAATTGTTTTGATTTTTCTGAGTGGGCGTGCACAGATGCAGAGGAACAATGTCGTCTCTTTGGGCTCCATGCTCTCAGGCAAATGTGGGGACTCTCCCGGGGAAATTTCGAGAGCGGTTTTGCTGCCTAACACTCAGCGGGAGAGTCGCCAGAAAAAAATGAGAGCGGTGGTCGGATCGGGAGTCCCGGTGGTTGACAATTGATGGTGATCACGAATGACTACGTTGTGACGTGCTTATCACGTGCACAGCCGGTATAAAAGGCGCCTCATCTCACTCAAGTCCTCATTCGGCATTCTGATGCCGGCCCTGGAAGGTGACTTCAAGTCAATCTCCGGAAGCCAGCATATTTTTGGTCGCTGGGGGATAGGAGTATCCTCTCGCTGGGGGGGAGAGGTTTTTGCCGCGGTCCTCGGGGAGGACGGATCCTCACCGCAGACCGCGGCGAAGATTACGTTCTTGTCGTGGACCCAGGCGGGTTTTTCTCCGCCGTGGGACCGCGACAACCCGGGGCGACATGTTCGTGGTGAACACGAAAATCAAAAACCCGTGTAGTCAATGAAGTCATCGTTCGGCTGCTCGTTGGGGGTCTCCCGCTAGGCCTTCAGGTAGTGTCCCGACCATGATTGTGACGTCATCACGATCGTCGCGATGCTGTACTCCCGCTGCCCCTTATCGTATGACTCCGCGTAGGTCTGCGTTTTTTTCTCCTATCGGGAGTCTTACGCGGTGTCCCCCGATTTGACTGAGCTGGCTGATTCCATCTGGACTGAGTATGCAACAGGCGTGCGCACAATTTCCTCTGCCCATTTTCCAGTTTTTTGTGGAAAAAAGCAAAATTTGGCAGACAATAGAACAAATCGTGAAGCGCGATTAGTGGTAAATTCGCTCCAGAGACAAGAGGCCGGACTCAGTTACGATGAACGCAAAGGCTCGAAAACCTAACCAGCATTCTATGCAGTTCCCTATGGTAAAACGTCTATTTCGCTTTGATGGTTACCCGAGCTGGTGTGGTGCAGTCAGGGTTGAGCAGGATTGCGATTCGGCGCAACGGGTGGCCGTCAAAATTTTCGAAAAATCTGGGACCAAAATGAAAATTTTGGGGGGCTCGTAGAATTCTTGGCGAAAAAAGGAGTTCTGGAAAAAATTCAAAATTGTTTTTGAATACCACAAAATTGGAATTTTTCCCAGTTTTCACTCAAAAAAAAACTAAAGAGATTTTTCATTTCGAGAGGGGGGGTCGTAAAAATTTCTTAGTTCCACGACATTTCGGTGAACAGGGGGGTCGTACCTCTATCGAAGAATGGCGCAACCGCCTGCTCAACCCTGGGTTTACTGGCAGGAGGCGCTGCTGATCGCTGTACACGGTCGGGCTCGACTAAGATTTGCCAAACGTACTATGCCTCCAGGGTCCTCAATCGGTAGCAGACTTCTGTAAGGAGATGAAGGCAGTGAATGTAAAGTCGGCTGGTCCAAGCAGCCGACTTTCAAGCCTTTGTCTAGGCATGATAAGCATCCATGCCTCTACGAAGTGGATGTCGATTGCTCTGCCTATCCCTATAGGAATTGAGGAAGCCGGGTCTCCATCTTGATTTCAAAGCAGTTATCCGAACCCAGAGGTTTACCGTTGATGAATCTCTCAGAATATATGCTATACAGTACTGACGCGAAAACTCCAATATTACTGTATATTGATAGTAATGAGCTATTAGAGCTCTTTAGCTTTTTGTATATAGTTTAACCGCGGCTGGCGCGGCGTCTGAATAGCTATGAATAGCTTCTACACTGCCATCCACTTTCACAGAATCCTGCTATTCTTCATTTATTTCGGAATTTGCGGACGTTTTATCAGAAAGCGAAAGACCGAAACCATAGGAGAACGGAAATTCCGATCATCCCTAAATCATTCCCAGTTCGCGCGTAAACGAGTCTAAAAGCCATAAGCGAAACTTCTGTGATTCACACACTGCTTGGTTGAGCAGCGACGGCGATCAACCTGATCAATTCTAGATATCATAAGATATTTCAGTTGAACATGAGAATTTGAGGTCAGTAAGGACTCATTCCTGCATCGCTGGTGGGCTAGAGTATTACCATTACATTCCAAAATAGTTGTTAACCGACGACCAACAAGCGTGCGTCGAAGAATAAAAATTTTAGTTGCTAGGGTTTCTCCTCGTCAAGACTTGACTAGATCGGACTTTGTGATGAATGTACGATACCCGGCGACATGGGGTCATCGACCGGATACGGAAAGACAGAAATCTCAGGAGTTTAACCGGCTTCGTAGCCTACGTGGTGAAGCGCGTCAGCGGCTTTCTCACGCGCGCGTTGCATTTAGCCAGCCTGGGGCTCCCTCCTTCCTGTTTATTCAATCAACAAACTGCAGGATGTTCAAATGTTTCGAGTAAAATTGCTGTATACCTTCTCAACAACGAGTGTAGTATCGATTGCCTACCTATAAGGCACCAGGCATTCAGAAACTATGAACCTCTTGTCCGCGAACGGGAAAGGGAGCTCCTTTCGACAATGGAGGATCGGAGGATGGTCTCGCACACAATTTTTTCTAACCCGATGAAAATCTTAGAATATTTCACACCTATTCTATCGAATACTCCATGTTCGTAAATTGACCAAAAAGACTTTTCACTCCCCCCTCCCCCAGTGTGAGAAGTAGCGCCGCTAGAAGTTCTGTGACTACATGTATGGACGATTTTCAGTTCAACAGATGCTTCGATATCCATTTACGCACTACGAAAAGAAAAGACAAATACGTGCCATTAATAACATGGGCAATAAACCCATTGCTCGGTAGAAATCTTAAAATCTGATAAAAAACAGTACTTTATCACGCAACATTTTTTTCGAAGTTCAACAATGCATAACAAAAGCATACCGGAGAAAAAATAACTCGAAGCGAATAACCAAATCTGATGGACAACAAAATCTGAGTCTTCATAAACATACAAATTCGATAACTCAA
Source organism: Aplectana chamaeleonis (assembly GCA_029168955.1). NCBI lineage: Eukaryota > Metazoa > Nematoda > Chromadorea > Rhabditida > Cosmocercidae > Aplectana > Aplectana chamaeleonis. The sequence goes on from JAPDOI010000906.1 coordinate 180,187, forward strand.
AACGATTGACGTAGTCGAAGGGAATCTGGAATCTGCCAATGCATACGTACGATAAAAACACCTAACTTCAGATATGTACTGACTCAACGTTTATGAAGCGAGGACCGTAGGCACAAACACGGACACACATCCGACATAGTGTGTATCATCATCCGAATAGGAATCACGATGAGATCGCCTTGATCTCGCCGAGTAAGAACGGCTACCAAATGCCGCTGTAGCACCCTGAGTATAGGTATCACGATGAGATCGGCTTGAGCTCGCCGTGTAGGAACGGCTACCAGATGCCGCTGTAGCACCATCCGAATAGGTATCACGATGAGATCGGCTTGAGCTCGCCGTGTAGGAACGGCTACCAGATGCCGCTGTAGCACCATCCGAATAGGTATCACGATGAGATCGGCTTGAACTCCGCCCGTCAGATGCTGTATTTGAAGCTGTGTTATACCTGAAGTAGAGAGAGGACAAAATGTAGCAAGTTAAAATTTGCAACAAAAATTTGTCTGCTTTCGTTTTAAAAAATGTGTTGCCTTCAATCAAAGTCGTTTTGAATGCTACAGCTTAAATGTATCGTTCACGCATTGAGCTCACTTGAACGCGCTTAAACCGATACTCTATTTTTCACGATTTTGAGTGGGTCCGTCCGTTATCCGTTAAGTAAATGAAAATGGCTAAGGAACCGTTCAAAACTTTCAATTTGTAAAAAACCAGACACAAAAGTAGCTGGAGACGATATTTGGATTCCCGCAAATTTGATTTTTCGAGCAGTTGCGGTGTATTGCAAGATATTTCTTCAGTATCAAGCGTCACGGTTAAAATGTGATAGATGGCTGGGGAAATTTGGCGAAAAAAAAAGTGTTTCACATTAGACCTCTAATACCTTTGGAATGGTGTTCTTTTCAACCACCAAACTCTTCCGCTGGGCTAAGGTAAGGTAACGAAGGCATAAAATGATGAGTGGTTTTCCAAGAGAACGGTTCTTCTAAAAGGCGTAAATCTAATCAATTAATCAACAACCAAAAACTGTCGAGCAGTGGTTTTTATCCTAGAAAACAACTTTCCCAAAACAATTCCCGAATGACAGTACTACAAGCGTTTCATAACTATGGATCGTTTTTTGTATCCTAAAATTTCAAGCTTGCAGTATATTTTGGTGGTCTGGGCTGGGATTCATGAACGGAAAGCCACGGACTACTGCTTGGTTTGCTGCTGAAACAGCACTCCATCTTTGGAGGCCAACCCAACCGCAGCCCATGGTTTGCGTTCATGAACTCTAGCCGTGAGGGTATTACCGTCGGAATTCTCATTATAAAGGTTTGTTTCACCAAACCCTTATGGTGGGTGCAGCTCAGGAAACGGCGTCGGGTTTGGATATTCACAGAGGGGGCCCTGAACTGCGTAGGGATGGAAGACAACGTGGGTGGGGGAGGGGTCTGAGCTCCGCTGGGAGATCAACTGGACCATTCAGGATGTTTTTTAAGGTTCACCTTATTCAAAATTTGCATCTTTTAGAAGGAATTGTTAATCCTCTAAAATTTGACCAAGTAACGCTTCTGCGGGGGGTCTGAGTAAAATTGGCCTTGTCCACACCTCGTCTCGTACCGAGGTGTAGCTGTGAAACAGATGGCTGCGAACCACTCAGCAGCCCGCGCGCCTGTTGCGTGCGCCAAGCAATCACCACATTTCTCGTGGACCCACACGACGCAGCGCAGGCTGCTTAGGTGTCCGCAGCCATCTGCTTCGTGGTTACCCCAACAATACCCACTCTTGCTTGTTTTGACATTTTGTGGGTTAGGAACGAAAGAATCACCGTTTCAAATTCAAATTCATCGGTCTCAAAAGACGCTAATTCTGTAGGTGGCCACAGAAGCGGATTTGAGTGAGAGCAAAACAGGAACTGCGAAACAGGAACTGCAAAACAGGATCCAAGATGTTCAACCTACGCGTGGTGGATCTGTGGAGTCGACATATGGAGGCTCATCAAACGAACATCAATCACTCCATGTGGAGTTTTTTCGTATTGGGAGTGTAGATGGCTGGCTGCTGCACTCCTCTGTATTCTACTTCTACGAGCTGGCATTGAGAGGAATCCGGGACCGCGCAGCAAGACACCACGATATCCCTGCTGTCACTGCGGACTATCTGCTCAACATGCAAGCATTCAATGTGGCGGTTGCCTTGGCTGGGTGCACCTCAAATGTTCGGGATTGTCCAGCTATGATGACTACACTCATGCTTACTGTTGTATGTCTTGCTCTGTAAATCCTCCTAGGGTTCCTCAGCATGGTCTTAGCATTTATCAACTAAATATCAATGGCCTACGTGCCAAACTTGCTGAACTCACAGTGTATGTAGATCGCACTCAACCTGATGTCATTCTCCTGCAGGAGACCAAGCTTAGCATTTCTTCCTCCTCCCTTCCCCGTCTCCCCGGTTATCTATCCTATCATGTTCCACGTACTTCCCATGGCGGTGGTGTTTCAACTTTTGTGGAATCATCTATCCCTTCTTACCTTATTACTCTTCCCGATGATGATGTTGTTGAATGTCTTGGAGTTCATATTGTATTACAAAGTGGCCCCCTTGATATTGTCAATGTCTATATACCCCCCACCACATCCTGTCCCATTTCATTTGATCCCACGCCTTATTTACATGAAGTCCATATTGCCCTAACATCAAGTTCGGTTGTAGTGGCACGTGAATTTAATGCTCATTCTCCTTCGTGATTTTCTCCTCTGTAGCCTGATAATAGAGGTGAACTGCTTGAGCTTTTCGCTGATGATTGTGATCTTGTTCCCATCAATGAGGATTCTCCCACTCGTCTTCCAGCGGTGGGCAGACCCTCCTCACCCGACATCACGTTTGTATCATCCTCGCTAGCTATTTCCTGTACCTGGTCTACTGATGTGGCACTGACCAGTGATCATGTTCCCATAATTATATCATTGGATCTGTCACTTAATAGTTTGCTTGCTCCGTTCTCTGGCTCTCGTTGTAAGTCCTATTCTAATTATCGTAAGGCTAACTGGGACTTACTCAAAGAGGTATTGCTCAGCCAGGCGGCCAGCTACCCATGGAACGGCTCAGTCTACGACAAGGAGAAGTTCATAGTGGATGCCATAGGACGTGCTACCAAAGCTGCTATCCCTACTGGACGTGTGAGGACTTTTCACCCGAACGTGCCCAGTGAAGTGCTTGAACTAATCACTATGAGAGACGACAAACGAAGATCGGACCCCAATGATCCAGCGATACAGCAGCTGTCGGAAAACATCACCGCATTGCTAAATGAACACAAGCAGCAACGCTGGAAAGAGCTCACCGAGTCGATCGATTTTACCGTGGATGCCAAAAAAGCCTGGACCACTTTGAAGCGGCTTTCAGGCAAAAGATGAGTATTGACCGCAACATGCTCGAGTTTCCGTCTGGAAGATTCGAGCACGGTTACAAGGCTGCTTGTCTGCTCGGCAAACTATTTGCATCTGCGTCATCGCCTCGGGATAAGCAACACAGACGAACAATGCGAGCAATCAGGAAACTCAGTCGACTGGATGTCCCTGCTATCTCTCCTTCCGCCATCGACAAGGTCATCAAATCGATGAAAAATTCGCGTGCTGAGGGACCCGACGGGATTTCGGCTGTTCATCTCAAACATATTCCTGAATCCTATTACGAACTGCTCTCTGATCTTATTCATTCGTCTTTCAGTTCTGGTGTTGTTCCAGCCCGCTGGAAACAAGCTGTCGTCATCCCCATCGCCAAGCCAGGCAAGCCGCCGGATAAGGCTGCTTCCCACCGCCCCATTTCCCTCCTCTCCCCCTTGCCAAGCTTGCGGAAAGATTCCTCAATCCGCTCCTCCAAAGCAGTCTACAGCACAACACCCACCAGCATGGTTTCAAGAAGGAGCATTCCACAGTCACAGCCCTGACGTCGATTACCGAGCACATAATCGCTGGATTTAACCGCAAGACCCCGGCTGGTAGAAGCCTCGTCGTTGCCATAGATCTTACGGCGGCTTTGATAGCGTCAGTCTTCCGCTCCTCTCGAAATCGATTCTGGAATCGGACATGCCCAGTTGGTCTAAAAGATGGATTAATAGCTTTATCAAGAACCGGCCTATTCGTGTCAAGTTCGACGGACATCTGTCGTCTTCGGTTCCTCTGAAAGCCGGTGTCCCCCAAGGCGGAGTGTTATCCCCTAGCCTATTTTCGCTATTTCTATCTGATATTCCTGTTCCACCAACTGGTATTCATCTGTGCCTGTACGCTGATGACATCACCATCGTAAGCACGGACTCAGTTATTGATCGAGCCACTGCTACCATGAATGACTACTTACGGACCCTGGCAGTGTATCTTAAATCAAAGTCGCTGACTGTCTCTGCCTCCAAATCAAGTGCTATTCTATGTGCAACGGCTACTATTGAACATCGGCTTCATCCCAGAGTCATGTGGGATGGCCACGAGCTGCCACTGTCTCAGCATCCTCGACTATTGGGAGTTTTCCTGGACCCCTCTTTAAGATTTCATGAAAATACGCGTATACGAGCTGTCTCTGCCAACTCGCGCAACAACATTCTCCGCGCCTTGGCTGGAACCTCGTGGGGCAGCACGAAGGAGGTACTACGTACGACTTATAGAGCCATGGTCCAGCCGGTCTTGGAATATGGCGCCCCTATTTGGACTCGACATCTCTCTGAATCCTCTTGGTGCAAGCTGCAGAGAGCACAGAACACTGCCCTCAGGCTTATTACTGGATGTCACAAATCGACGCCTATTCCGCATCTTCATCAAGAAACCGGCCTACTCCCTGTAGAACAGCACTGCTTACTCCAGTCTCAGCAGTTTCTCATAAGTATTGTCAAGAGCCCGACCCATCCAAACTACCATCTTCTGTCGTCCGGGCCCCAACCAAGAAACATACGCACGCCGCTCAATGCTTCCCTGTCTGATGTCGATAAACAACGCTGGGCTACATCCGAGCTCTCCCGCAGAAGACTCCAGATGGCGGAGCATACGCGCTTTGTGGCAGAGTACCTGTCTGATGCTCAGCCCAACCCAATTTATGGCGGCGTGCCACCACGAGTCGACGACAGCGAAGCCGATCTACCGAGACGCACCCGAACAATCCTCGCTGGTCTGCGATGCGGCCACTCCACATATCTAAAGGCCTACGCTCATCGGATCGATCAGTCAGTCCCTGATAGATGCCCTGATTGTGAATGTGTTGGACATGATTCATTGCATCTATTTTCATGTCCGGCTAGACCTACAATGTTATCTGCTCGAGATCTATGGTGCAAGCCGTGTGAAGTGGCTAGCTTCCTACGCCTTTGATGCGATGCTCTGTTCATGGCTGAGAAGAAGAAGAAGAAGGAACTGCGAAACTCGCAGGTGGACCTATAAATATGAAACAAAGTGTATTGAAACGGTATAAGACTAACGTACTCTGTGAGATTTTTTCGATGACGATGCCCAGATGCATGCTGTAGCTGATCATGTGGGTTTGGCGAAACTGGGCATCCACACAGTTCACAATAATAGCCTTTGCCGTGAGCCTGAAGAGATCAGATAATCCAAGCACGCAAAACGAGAACAAAAAATTGTCTTCATAGTCTAGCCTGGGTTGCTATACAAGTAAAAAATAGAACAAAAGCTGCTCTATGATAGGCCGCCCTGGGTCATTCATAGGCCCTCATTGTCCCAACGCGATCAGAGTTCAATCATTAATGTCACTAGTAACATTGGGACACTCAGTCAGGGGCGGCGTAGGCTGGCCTATTGCTGGACCCAGGCGGGACTGCAGACGACCCAAGACGGCCAATGGACGATTTAGGAAGGACTTCATCGGGCTATCGTCCAACTATGACGGGGAACTCAGGGAGAAATTCTGGTTCGCAGATCAATCCAAAGGATTTAAGGGATTCGAAACCGAAACAAATTTATAAAGACCATAATTCTGAAGTCCGCTCCTGGGTCTACGACAGATCACAGAAGTTAAGGGTGAGTAAGCCAACTGTCTACCATGATCTGCTGATCAGAATGTCGAAAATATAACCTTAAAGACAGTTTACACAAGGTGCTGAGTTGATCGCAAAACGCTTGGCTCCGGGCGAGATTGAACCAGCATATTCCCTTTCCGGGGGAGCGCCTTATCGCACTGCACCACCGAAGCCCCAGCACCGCTCTCACTCAACTGCTCGACAAATCTTCACCGAAGCAATCATCCTTTCACCCGTTTCATCCCGTTATGCGGGTGAAAGGATGATTGCTTCGGTGAACATTTACCGAGCAGTAGAGTGAGAGCGGAGCTCGGGTTTTGGTGGTGCAGTGCGATATAGCGCTCTCCCGGAAAGGAAATATGCTGGTTCCATCTCGCCCTGAGCCAAGGGTTTTGCGATCAACTCAGCACCTTGTGTAAGCATACCATAACGTGCACTGCGACGTTGAACTGCAGTTACGGCAAAAAACATCCAAAATCGTGTATGGGAGAGCGGCGCTGGGGCTTCGGTGGTACAGTGTGATAAGGCACTCCCCCGGAAAGGGAATATGCTGGTTCAATCTGGCCCGGAGCCAAGCGTTTTGCGATCAACTCAGCACCTTGTGTAAACATACCATAACGTGCACTGCGACGTTGAACTGCAGTTACGGCAAAAAACATCCAAAAATCGTGTATGGGAGAGCGGCGCTGGGGCTTCGGTGGTACAGTGCGATAAGGCACTCCCCCGGAAAGGGAATATGCTGGTTCAATCTGGCCCGGAGCCAAGCGTTTTGCGATCAACTCAGCACCTTGTGTAAACATACCATAACGTGCACTGCGAAGTTGAACTGCAGTTACGGCAAAAAATCATCCAAAATCGTGTAAGACTTAAAGACAAGGTTCACGATAAAATGATTGCGCATGCGGGTTGTTCATCGCTCCTACCTACGGATGATGATAAGATATTGTTAGGCTCTTCCACTGGCTACAGCAAGATGCAGTGTCCTGTACCATTACCAGTGGCTAACGGTAATGAAGAGCCAGCACGTCCATTCATTTTATCGTGAAATCTGCCTTTCAGTATGTTTCAAGCAAATCCGAGAAAATGACTCGAAGTCTGTCCAAGCATGCGGCCGGCGTACGTGTTGAGCGGCCGTCGCTCAGGGAAAATCTGAGCGGGCGCTCACACAGCGGAAAACGGCTGGCTGCGCCTGTATTCATCTCCATACTACTCTTTTACTTCCTTGTTGTAGCATTAACTTGAGAACTCTCCTGCATCATGACTGTGAGTTTTTTAAATGAAATATCGTCCAATCTGCAATGCAGGCGGGGTTTTTGGTGAGATAGGGCGCTTCCTATGAACTGCAAATAGTTTTTTTAGAGTCCTACAGCCGCAAGGAAACTTTCGGACGTATCAGCTTGTGGGAACAGAACAAAAAATATCTCCCCCAACAACGGGTTCAATCGCAACCATGGCTATAGAAATCTAACAAATGATTCTTCAGGAAATTGTATCACAGAGACAACTCACTCTAAAATAGCAGGAATGGAAATAAAATGCAGCTGAAGTCAGCTGCTTCCTGTCAGGTGAAAGCTCGTCCAGGGACCCCAGTCACGTCAGCCCCTCAGAACGCACACCGCCCACATAAGCCATGAATTCGCATCCGTACAGACTTACGCCCTTTTCATATTTTGGCCGCCGAGGCAAATGCCGCTCCGTGAGCTACGGCAAGATCAGCGTTTCCGAATACATATTACGTGATGTGGTTGAAACGTACAGCTGACTTATTTGCACCACAAAATGCGGGCAGAACATTAAGATCGGCAACGAATGCGCGAACGAAGGTGGTGCGCATATGCATAAAACACGGCAAACGCCGCGATGGCAGCGAAAACGGTCTCGCTCATTACTTCCGCCTTAGTGGTGCTTGCCGCATTTCACCGTATCGGTACCGCTTTCGTTCGGGGGTACATGCCGAGCAGGGCATTTCGTCGGCTTATTCGTGGGCAAATATATAAGTCGCCAGATTCCACCTAATTTTTTAATGTACGAAAACACTGGTTTCGCCGTAGCTCAAAAAGCAGCATTTGCCGCAGCGATAAAATTATGAAAACGTGGTTAGTCAATTACTCGGCGACTCGCGAATGACAAATAATAAGGTTATATGTATCGAGATTGAGGCTCGATGTCATCAACGACAAGCTCAACGATTGAGGAAAGGTTTTACGAGGATTATCTGTGCTTCCCTGTTAGGTTCACCTGCATTTCACCATACTGGCTACATTCAACCCATTCACGACAACGTGTCCCACTGGTGGAGCACGCGTTGACACTCACTTCGGACCACGTGTCCCTCCGCTGTGTGTTCAAAATTTGATTTCTTAGCCGCAAAGGGTTCTCAAACCTAATCATGATCGACGTATTAGCCTACTCTAGACGTGCTCAGATACAGACAGCGCACTTCCTTTCTGCCACCGCTTCGCAGCAGATCTAGTGACTGACTGAGGACCCTTTGCGACAAATTACACAACAGCCTCTCCGATACAGATTTGTTGAAGCAAAGTTTCTGATGTCAGCAAATGACTGGTCAACCTAGAATTGCCCACGACAAAAGAGGAGTAAACTTCTACGTAAAAGCTTACTACACTCACTGGTTATGGTAGACATTCCATTCACAGACGCAGTAAGTTTGACGAGTGCCCGGATTGTGGCAGCCCTCGCCACACTACATAGCACTTATTCAAATGCTCGAGGATGCCCACCACGCTGAATACAGCGGACTTATGGACGAATACAACTTTCGTCACCCTTCTTCTTCTTCTTGTCAACCATGAACAGAGCATCACATCAGAGGCGTAGGAAGCTAGCCACCTCACACGGTTTTTACCATAGATCTCGAGCAGACAAGGTTGTAGGTCTGGCCTGTCATGAAATAGATGCAGTGAATCATGTCCAGCACATTCACAATCGGAGCATTTATCTGGGACTGATTGATCAATCCTATGAGCGTAGACCTTGAGATATGTGGAGCGACCGCACGCAGACCTGTGAGGATTGCTCGAGTGCGTCTCGGTAGATCAGCTTCGCTGTCGTCGACTCGTGGGGGCACGTCGCCATAAATTAAGTTTGGCTGAGCATCAGACAGGTACTCTGCCACAAACCGCGTATGCTCAGCGATCTAGAGTCTTCTGCGTGAGAGCTCGGATGTAGCCCAGCGTTGTTGATCGACAGCAGACAGGGAAGCATTGAGCGGCGTGCGTATGTTCCTTGGTTGGAGGCCGGACGATAGAAGATGGTGAATTGGATGGGTCGGGTTCTTAACAATACCTATGAGAAACTGCTGAGACTGGAGTAAGCAGTGGTTTCAAGGGGAGTAGGCCGGTTTCTTGATGAAGATGCTGAATAAGCGTCGACTAATATCCAGTTATAAGTCTGCAGCGCAGTATTCTGTATTCTCTCCAACCTGCACCAAGAGGATTCAGAGAGATGTCTGATCCATATAGGGGCACCATATTCCAAGACCGGCTGCACCATGGCCCTATGCGTCGTACGCAGCACTTCCTTCGTGCTGCCCCAGTTAGTTCCAGCCAGTGCGCAAAGAATGTTGTTGCGCGAGTTGGCTGAGGTAAACGCGTATTCTCATGAAATCGTAGCGAGGGATCCAGGAAAACTCCCAGTAGTCGAGGTATGCTTAGACAGTGATAGCTCGTGGCCATCCCAAACGACCTTGGAGTAAAACCGATGTTCAGCCGTAGCCGTTGTACATAGCGTGACACTTGACTTGGAGGCAGAAACAGTCAGCCACTTAGATTTAAGACACACTGCCAAGATCCGCAAGTAGTTGTTCTTGGTGGCAGTGGCTCGGTCAATAACTGAGTCCGTGCATACGACAGTGACCTCATCGGCGTACAGGCACAAATGACTACCAGTTGGTGGCTCAGGAATATCAGACAGAAATGGCGAAAACAGGCTAGGGGATAGTACCTCGCCTTGCGAGACACCGGCTTTCAAAGAGACCGGAGACGATAGTTGTCCGTCGAACTTTACACGAATCAACCGGTTTTCGACAAAGCTATTAATCCATCTTTTAGACCAACTGGGCATATCCGATTCCACTATGGATTTCGATAGAAGCGGGATACTGACGCTATCGAATGCAGCCGAGAGATCAATAGCAACGACGAGGCTCCTACCAGCCGGAGTCTTGCGATTAAATCCAGCGATAATATGCTCGGTGATTGATGTCAGGGCAGTGCTGGTGGAATGCTCCTTTTTGAAACCATGCTGATGAGTGTTATGCTGTAAGGCGTTTTGGAGGAGCGGATTGACAACCTTTTCCGCAAGCTTGGCTAGGGGGGAAAGGAGGGAGATGGGGCGGTGGGAGGCAGCCTTGTCCAGTGGCTTGCCAGGTTTGGCGATGGGAATGAGGACAGCTTGTTTCCAGCGCGCCGGAATAACACCAGAACTGAATGACGAATAAATGAGATCAGAGAGCAATTCATAATAGGCATCAGGAAGATGCTTGAGGTGAACAGCCGATATTCCGTCGGGTCCCTCTGCACGCGAATTTCTCATCGATTTGATGATCTTGTCAATGGCGGAGGAAGAAATAGCAGGGACATCCAGCCGGTTGAGCTTCCTGATCGCTCGCATTGTTCGTCTGTTTTGCATATCACGAGGCGATGAGGCCGATGTGAAAAGTTTGCCGAGCAGACTAGCTGCCTTGTATCCGTGCTCGAATCTTCCAGACGGAAATTCTTCTTCTTTTTCTTCTGCAGCCTCGAAGTGGTTTTTGTCATAGGTTGAGGAACTGAGCGGCCTTGACAGGATTAAAATCCTCAGGAGAGCTGCGGCCGACCAGCACCTCTCCCATGACGAAAACCCTCTTCTCGGAGGGGTTGACGTCGGTTTGCACGGAGGCGATCTTCTTTCCTCCACACTGCCACGGCACGAACGTACATCTCGGCAGCAGACGGAAATTCGAGCATATTGTGGTCGATACTCATCCTTTGCCTTAAAACTGCTTCAAGGTGGTCAAAGCGTTTCGGGCATCCATGGCAAAATCAATCGACTCGGTGAGCTCTTTCCAACGTTGCTGCTTGTGCTGATTTAGCAGCGAAGTGATGTTATCGGACAGCTGCTGTATCGTTGGATCATTGAGGTCCGATCTACGCTTGTCATCTCTCATCGTGATCAGCTCAAGCACTTCACTGGACACGTTTGGGTGAATGAAAAGTCCTCACACGTCCAGCAAGCATGGCAGCTTCGGAGGCACGTCCGATGGCACTGACAATAACCTCCTTATCGTAGACTGTACCGTTCCACGGGTAGCTGGCCACTTGGCTGAGCAACAGCTCTTTGAATAGGTCCCAGTTAGCCTTACGATAATTAGAATTAGACTTACAACCAGAGCCAGGGAACGGAGCAAGCAAACTATCAAGTGACAGATCCAATTACGTAATTATGGGAACACGATCACTGGCCAGGGTCACATCAGTAGACCAGTTACAGGAGATAGCTAGCGAGGATGATACAAATGTGATATCGGGTAAGGAAGGCCTGCCCACCGTTGGAAGACGAGCGGGAGAATCCTCATTGATAGGTGCAAGATCACAATCATCAGCGGAAAGCTCAAGCAGTTCACCTCTATTGTCAGGCTACAGAGGAGAAAATCACGAAGGAGAATGAGCATTAAATTCACGTGCCACTACAACCGAACTTGATGTTAGGGCAATATGGACTTCATGTAAATAAGGCGTGGGATCAAATGCATTGGGACAAGATGTGGAGGAGGGTTTATACAGACATTGACAATATCTAGAGGGCCACTTTGTAATACAATATGAACTCCGGGACATTCAACAACATCATCAGTGGGAAGAGCTATAAGGTGAGAAGGGATAGATGATTTCACAAATGAAGAAACACCCCCGCAGTGAGAAGTATGTGGAGCATGATAGTATAAATACCCTGGGAGACGAGGGAGGGAGGAGGAAGGTGTGTTAAGCTTGGTCTCCTGCAGGAGGATGACATTAGGTTGAGTGCGATCTACATACACTGTGAGTTCAGCGATTGTGGCACGCAGGCTATTGATATTGAGTTGATAAATGCTAAGACTATGTTGAGGAACCCTAGGAGGGTTTACAGAGCAAGACATACAACAGTAAGCATGAGTGTAGTCATCATAGCTGGACAATCCCGAACATTTGAGGTGCACCCAGCCAGACAACCACCACATTGAATGCTTGCGTGTTGAGCAGGTAGCCCGCAGTGACAGCAGAGATATCGTGGTGTCTTTCTACGCGATCCCGGATTCCTCTCGATGCCAGCTCGTAGAAGTACAATACACAGGAGTGTAACCGCCAAACAGTAACACCCCCAACACGAAAAAAAAACTCCACATGGAGGGATTGATGTCCGTTTGATGAGTCTCCGTAACGTCGACTCCACAGATCCACCACGCGTAGGTTGAACATCTTGGATTCTTGATCACACGTTTCTCGAACCTATGACAAAACCTCTCTGCGGCTGCAAAGCTGACCAAGACATATGCATGAACAGTAGCTCGCCTACCCAAAACCAGCGTCGTACACCGCGCGCGCCTGGAGGTCTCGACATAGCGTTCTCTGTTCAACCATCCTTCGCGGGCTTCACTAAAGTGGTTGGTGGTATTATGGTATCAAAGAGGGATTCGACGGTTGAATGCCCGATGAAAGCCAGGACTAGTCGACTGCCGGCTCCCACTCCGCAGGAGGTCGGGAAAATCTCACTTTCGGCGAGAAAGGAGAGGCTGTGCCACGCCAACAGTATTGGGGCCACGCGAGGTCGACAAGCCCGTCTCCACCTGGCGGGAAGTGAGCAGTTTTCACGTAAGTGATAACGAACCTCGTGGTTGGTTGGTAGAGCAACTGCAACAACGTGTTTGAACCTTCCCGAAAACACCAAAGCTTTGACGAAAGAAAAAACGGCTGCAAAAATATTCTCAGAACACTTTCTAGTTTCTCTTTTCTCCTACTGCTAGGTTTTACGTTCCCGAAATGAAAATTATTGTTCGAATGATTTTTATTTGTCTGGAATCGTAAAAACTCATTGGCCCTACTCTAAATTCAATTAATTGCTTCTCTAAGAAGAGAGCGTTAGAAGCTGAAACGGATCCGAGATGCTCAACCTACGCGTGGTGGATCTGTGGAGTCGACTACCAAGATCAAAGAGACTCATCAAACGGGCATCAACAACTCCACGAGGAGTTTTTTTCTGTATGGGAGTGCAAATGGCTGGCTGCAGCACTCCTTCGCACTCTACTGTTGCGAGCCGGCATTGAGAGGAGCCCAGGGCCACGCAGCAAGACTCCACGATATCCCTGTTGTCATTGTGGATTGTCGGCTCAACATGCAAGCGTCCAGTACGGTGGTCGCCCCGGCTGGGTACATCTCAAATGTTCGGGGTTAACCAGCTATATTGACTACACTGATGCTTATTGTTGTACTTCTTGCTCTAACTCTCCCCCTAGTGTTCCTCTTCATAGTCTAGACATTTTTCAACTCAATATCAATGGCCTGCGTGCCAAACTTGCTGAACTCACATTGTACATTGAACGCTTTCATCTAGATGTCATTCTCCTTCAGGATACAAAACTTAGCCCAACATCCACCCTACCCCGCCTCCCCGGTTATACGTCTTACTTCTTCCGGTTATACGTCTTACTTCTTCTTCTTCTTTGCAGCCACATAGAAGATTTTGTCATAGGCGGAGGAACCGGGCGACCAGTAGTGGATTCGTCCATAGGTCCATTGGTGTCAGCGTGGTAGGTCTCTCCGGACAGTTAAATAAATGTGCCATATCATGGCCGACGGTACCGCAGTCCGGGCACACATCAGATTTGCTGCTGTCAATCTTGCTGACATAAGACATTAGCATTGTAGAGTGACCACAGCGTAATGATGCGAGCGTGCATCTCGCCCTTCTTCCGAGTTGAGACTCTGAGGTGCAAATGGGGGGCGGTAAATCTCCTAGTATAGGATTTATGGCCGCCTTCATAAGATGACACCGTACGAACTTGGTGTGCTCCTCGCGCAAAAGACGGAGTCGTTCTTGCTGTGAGTCGTGCCATCTTTGCAAATTGACTTTGTTTGGAGCATCGGCGAATGGCTTCCTTATACTTCTCTCTCTCACGGGGTTTAGCACTCTCCACGACGGGTGACTTGGTTGCTTTATAATGTTAATGCGGAGTTGCTGGGCCTGGAGCTGACAGTGCTCCTTCACTGGTAATAGACGGGTCTCAGCATTCAAGTGCTCGATTGGGGAACTCCTTGCACATCCAGTGGCGATACGGAGAGCAGCATTTTGTACTCGTTGCATCTTTGCCCAGGAGGATTCTGAGACGAGATGCTGCCAAACCGGTGCGGCGTACTCCAGGGCGGGCTGAAGAATTGCCTTATACGTTGCGAGTATAGTCTCCTTGCTGCTACCCCACGAAGTGCCGCCCAGGGCCCTAAGAACCTTGAGCTTAGCTTTAACGACTGCCTGCTTCTGCTCGGTATTCTTATGAAACTTGAGTGACGGATTGAGCACAAGACCGAGCAGCTTTGGAAAGCGAGCAGCAGGCAAACGGTCTCCATCCCACACGACATCCGGATGAGCGCTGTGCTCGGATGGGTCCGTCGTGAGAACGGACACTGACGACTTGGCTACAGAGATCCTTAGCATCTTGCGGTCGGAAAAGCTCTTCAGTGTAATCAGGTACTCGTTGATCTTATTGGCGGCCACCTGTAAGTCCCGATCTCGACACATGATTGTTATGTCATCAGCATACGCGACGACCTTGATGTCCTGTGGAGGCTCAGGCATATCTTCGAGGTACAGACTGAAGAGGGCTGGCGATAGAACCCCGCCCTGAGGGACTCCAGCTGCTATAGGAATACCGTTGGAGACATGGTTCTGAAACATGACTCTTGCCCGCCGACCTTTAATAAAGCTCTTATGGAGGATCGCCTACTCGTTGGCAAGAGCGTACGCGGAAGAAGAAGTCGTCTACAATGCCGTCATCCTTCCGGAGTCAAAGATCCTCGACCATACCTCCCAGATTTCACTCTTTCACGAGTCCTGGAGCCAATTTTTTTCGGTCGCGGATCAGCATAAACCGGCGCTGCTGATCCGTTTTCTTCTCATACATGCCGGAATCGAAGCAAACCCTGGACCCCCTCGCCGTATTCGATGGCCCTGCATCCAGTGTGGTACTTCAGCCGCAGCAGGGAGCGTCCAATGTATCAAGTGCAGGAAATGGACTCACGTGAAGAAATGTTCCGGTCTCAAGTTTTTCAAGGATGCGGACAGCTCATACGTGTGCCCAAACTGCGTCATTGTGCCAACATCTCAACCGCAACAATCGAAACCGGACTCTTTGAAGGTGATTCAGTGGAATATTAATGGTTTACGCAACAAATCGGCGGAACTAGAGGCTCTTGCACACCGTATAGGGGCCGAAATAGTGGGACTTCAAGAAACCAAATTGGATCCGAGTCAAGGAGCACCCACTGTTCGAGGCTACACATGCCTGAGAAAGGACAGAACGAGTTCCGGAGGAGGAGTAGCTTTTCTGGTCCGAAACGACTTACAGTGCAGTGTGATCACTCCAGGTACCAGCGATGGCACGACAGAGTGCATCTCCATAGCTGTGGAAACTAGGGCTGGATCACTTCAAATTCACAACATCTACTCTCCACCAACATCCTCATGCCCACCCTCATACGAGCTGTCGATCGCCCAATTTTTGACATGTGTGAAACCCACGATCGTTATGGGAGATGTCAATGCGCACAGTCCTCTATGGTCGGAGGGTGAGGAAGGCCAACGCGGACAGGACTTGGAGGAAGAGATAGCGCAATCCGATTTTGTGATTATGAACGAAGCCGCACACCCAACAAGGAAACCGACATATGGAAGACCCTCGTCACCGGACCTTTCGCTGTGCTCGCAGGATTTAGCATCGTCAGCACTGTGGGACACCATTAGCACAGGCGCAAGTGACCACCTCTCTATCTTGATGGAGTTCAGAAACGAGGCCCTGATATCTTCCTCGCCGAGGAGCACTTTCGTGAACTTCAAGAAGGCGAATTGGCCTAAATTTCGGTTGGTGCTGGAACAACAGTCGGCGGATTTCGATTTTCGGACTAACCCACTGGAAATGGATAGATTCCTTACAGCCGCTATAAGAACAGCGACTTTACAATCCATCCCTAGTGGTAGGCGTAAAGCGTTCATGCCGGGCCTGTCGGACACCGCTAAGGACCTCATTTCTGAAAAAGACGCTATTCGAAGAACGGATCCCACCAACACCCGGGTTTCCGAGCTGAACAAGGAAATCACAGATGAAGTGAGGAAGGACCGGCAGCAGACGTGGAGAGCATTCGTGGAAGGCATTGATCATCGTACGAACTCCTCCAAGCTATGGACAACCATGAAAGCTTTGGATGGCCGTTCAGCTAAACCGAATCCCCTCCAGCTTCTTCATAAAGGCGAGCCGGTTAACAACAAGAAGGCAGCCAATCTTCTATGCGAACAATTCAGTTCGCCATGCCCTCATAGAAGCCTGAAGTCGTCAAGAAGGACTTTCAGATGGATCAAAAACTTTTCGAGAGACGACGTGCCCGTTATCACGACCACCCTCATTGACGCCGCCTTGAAGAGATGCAAGCCGTCTAGAGCGCTAGATACAAGTGGAGTGGCCCTTATCATGCTCAAACATTCAGGATCAGTTTTTCGTGAGTGCCTGAGAGCGCTCTTCAACAGAACTCTATCAACTGGACTGATTCCGGCGTCGTGGAAGGAGGCAAGGATCTTCCCACTTCTGAAGCCCGGAAAACCTGCAGAGGATTTGAACAGCTACAGGCCCATTTCGATCATCTCATCTATGGCACGCACCTTTGAAAGAACTATTCTTCCTACACTGGAGACGCACCTGCAAATCCCTGGATGGCAGAATGGTTTTCGGAAAGGCTTCTCCACCACCACAGCTTTGGTCGAACTTACGGGATTCATTACGGATGGACTTAATGAGAAGAGACCGCCAAGCCGTTCAATTATGGTCGCACTCGACCTAAAGAAGGCCTACGACACTGTCGTCATCTCCATTCTTTGTCAGAAGCTTGCAGAGTCATCCCTACCGAGAGGACTTGCGCGCTGGATCTCCAGCTACCTGAAAGGGAGAACGATACGGACAGAGTTCAGAGGCCGGATGTCAAGCGTAAGATTGGTGCGCTCCGGGGTACCACAAGGCGCAGTGCTCTCTCCGCTTCTTTTTTCTTACTACATCGCCGATCTTCCAGCACCCCCACCAGAAACACGCCTTATCGGATATGCGGATGATTTAACACTGGTTACATCAAATCCCGATGTGGAAACCTGCGAAAAACGTCTGAACGACTATCTCCCGAAACTGACAAAGGCTCTAGAAGATCTCCAACTGCAACTTTCGATCCAAAAGACTACTGTCTCTCTTCTCACAACACATTCTGCTCAAGCGAGATACGTGCCGAAAGTCTTCACAAATGGAACGCAAATCACGCACGAAAGAAATCCGACGATCCTCGGCTATCACTTTGATACCATGATGACGGGACGACTTC
Organism: Aplectana chamaeleonis; assembly: GCA_029168955.1. Lineage (NCBI taxonomy): Eukaryota > Metazoa > Nematoda > Chromadorea > Rhabditida > Cosmocercidae > Aplectana > Aplectana chamaeleonis. The sequence continues at coordinate 197,794 of JAPDOI010000906.1, forward strand.
ATGCGGAAGCTGTTCGCAAGAAGACGGCTAAAAGAACGAACCTCCTGAAAGCGTTGGCGGGAAGGAATTGGGGACAAAGCAAAGAGCTGCTCACACTGACCTACCGTGCCATTGGACAATCTGTGATGTCCTACGCGGCTCCAGCCTGGAGCCCGCTCATTGCATCTTCTCACTGGGATCGGTTGCAAGCTTGTCAAAACAGCTTTGAGGACCGCGACGGGAAGCCTGGCAATGGCAAGCACAACTCATCTGAGTAGCGAGACAGGAATCATGCCAGTTCGAGCTCATAATGAGATGCTGACACTCCAATATCGAACGGTTGCGACACTCGACCCTGAACACCCGTCGCACGACATGTTTAAGGAGCCAGAACCGCCTAGACAGATAAGGAAACACGTCAGAACTGTCAAACCAATGTTGGTGAAACCTGGAACTGCAGAGAGCATTCGCAAAGAAGTTCACAAGGAGTTTGTGAAAGAGTTCTTGGGTAATCTGAACTCTCCCTTGCTGAGTGGACCGCCGCCGAAGATATCCAAGGAGGAGGAGACGTTGTCAAGACCTAGCCGAGTAGCGCTGTCTCAGCTCCGAAGTGGTTTCTACTCAAAATCGCAATGGTATCTCCATAAGATAGGAGCAGCTGATAATCCACTTTGTCCGGAATGCAGACTGAAGGAACATACCGTACCCCACATGTTCTCATGCTCTGGAAAGCCAACGCACCTTACAATAGAAGATCTCTGGCTCAACCCAGTGGAAGTCGCCAATTTCCTGTCACTTTGATCATGCAATCATGATTTTAAAATGTAAAAAAATCAAAAAACACCAAAAAAACCAAAAGAAACACCAAAAAAAAACAAAAAAAAATCAAAAAAAAAGAGGGTTGAAAAACGCCCCACTCAGGGATCCTCCAAAGAAGAGGACCCTAGAAAACTTGCTTCGATTATGCCGTCTACGTACCGGAAGTTTGGATCCAGGATCAATGGTTATGGTGGAAGATGGGCAACAACAACAACCTTTAATAAAGGCCGATATCCAGCGCTTCTGCCAAGATGGTATTGACGACTCCAGTATGTTGCTTGACAGGACTCCGAGGTTAACCGTATCAAATGCCTTGGTGAGATCCATCGCAACAGCTACAGTTCTCAATGGCTTGTTAAAGTTGAACCCATCGATAGCATAGCTGGTAATTTCTAGCAACGCCGCAGTTGTGGAATGAAGCCTTCTGAACCCATGTTGAAACAACTGCTTCTCGTTGTGCTCCGCTAGATCCTTGACAATGAGCTTTTCGGCCACCTTGGCGAAAGGTGACATCAAGCTAATAGGACGATATCCCTTTACTGATGACTGAGGTTTGCCAGGCTTGGGTAACGGGATGACGTTGGCTGTCTTCCAGTTTTACGGAATAGTGCAAGAGCTGAACGAAGTATTAATCAAATCAACGATGAGCGGAAGGATCTCGGTTGGGAGTTTCTTCAGTACAGCAGGACAAATGCCGTCCGGACCGACAGCTTTGGAGTTCCGCATGTCCTTTAAAATCTTCTCTACTTGCGCCACAGTGTACGCTTCGGCCGTGCTCATGAGCGGGAGGCGGCACAGCTCTCTTACTGTCACTCTATTTTGCGGACCTCGCCTTGTACTCGTGACAAAGAAACTTTTACCGAGAGAGTAGGCGGCTTCCTTTCCTGACTTGAAAACATTATTACCGAAATCAATAGTGGAGATGGTGGCTGGCAAGCTCTTTCCCGATAGTTTCCGAAGCACCTTCCAAGTAGCTCCACTGTCCGTCTTGAAATTCAACTGTTCTGTGAATTTTTCCCACTGTTCTTTCCTGTGCTGGTCGAGATCTTTTCTGATCTCACCATCCAGCTGAGTGACGACAGGATCTAGATGGTCAACTGCTCTTCTGGCATCTCTAGTCCTGATTTTCTAAAGAATTTCTCTGGTAACGTTTGGATAGAATGTCTTAACTCGGCCAACAGGAATAGCCGGCTTCATGGCCCTGCGAATTGCATCAGATAAGTGATGCTCCTTCTGGTGCACATTGCCATTCCACGGGTAATCAGCCGCTAGGCGTAGCGCAACCTCACTGAACAGTCACCAGTCTGCTTGGCCTAAATTGAGATAAGAACGTTGACGAACACAAGGATAAGGAGCAAGAGAGTTTGAGAGATCAATGTGCACAAAGACGGGAACATGATCACTAGACAATGTTGTTGAGGTAGACCATGAGCAAGCGTTGGAAAGGTTGGAAGAGACAAGAGCTATGTCTGGGCTAGAAGATCGGCCGTTGGCAGGGAGACGAGTGGACCGATCATCGTTTAAGATGACCAGATCGCACTTCTCAGCCCATTCTTCGACTTCTTCTCCTCTAGCATCAGAACCAAGGGACGAGCAGAAGGTGTGGGCATTAAAGTCGCCCGCGAAAACAACTGATGATGAGAGGGAAAAATCGTTGAGTTGTTTGAGAAGAGGAATGGGATTGTAGGAGGAGGGGCATGAGGTGGTAGGGGGAATATATATGTTGAACAGAGAAAGGGGAGTTTTAAGGGGGAGATGGATTGAAAGGTACTCGAGAGAACCGTGCGTGGGGGTGTTTGGTAAGAGGTGGGAGGGGAGAGAAGATAAAACAAAGGTTGAAACTCCTCCGCCAAGAGCTGACCTTGGAGCATGGAAGGCAGTGTAGCCCGGGATATTAGGATGAGGATAGGTAGGGGATGGAGAGAGCTTGGTTTCTTGAACCATGATCACGTCTGGATGGTAAGTACGTGCGAAGAGAGAGAGCTCAGAAAGTTTGGCACGAAGGCCGTTGAGATTGATATGTACAATGGAAAGGGGGCGATTTGAGGAAGACGAATCAGAGTTGGTAGGTGAAGAGCATAAAACACAGCGAAAAGCAGAGTTATGATGCTTCACAGAGCTGAGACCCGAACAGGAGAGATGCACCCACCTTTGGCATCCGAAGCACTGGACGCTGGTATGTCTCCAGTTAACATCATTGCCACACGTGGCGCATAGAAACTTCTGAGCGGGTCCAGGATTCCTCTCCACGCCGGCCCTTAGCAGGAGAATCCGAAGGAGAGACGCGGCTGACAAGCACCTCTCCCACGACAAAAACCCTCTTCGCGGAGGGGGTGACGTCGGTTTGCATAGAGGTGATCTTCTTTCCTCCACACTGCCACGGCGTGAACGTACGACATCTCGGCAGCATACGTCTTACCACCTCCCTCGCACATCTCATAGTGGAGGCGTTTCTACGTTTGTAAAAACTTCTATACCTTCTCATCTTATAGCTCTCCCTATTGATAATGTTGTAGAATGTATTGGTGTTCATGTTGTATTGCTTGTATTTGGTGTTCATGTTGTATTGCTAAGTTGCCCTATAGATGTTGTTAGTATTTATATTCCCGCAATCTCCTCATTTCCCAATTCGTTTGACCCCACTCCATTTTTGCAATCTGTGCATACTGCCCTCCCATCGCCTTCTGTTGTCATGACTGGCGATTTTAATGCTCATTCCACATCTTGGTTCTCCTCTCTAGATCCCGATGACAGAGGGGAACTACTCGAGCATTTTGCTGAGGATTGTGATCTTGTTGCCATTAACGAGGACGCCCCCACTCGCCTTCCTTCCACGGGCAGGCCGTCCTCTCCGGATGTCACTTTTGTATCATCTTCTCTTGCTGTTTCCTGTAACTGGTCCACTGCTATAGCAATGGCCAGCGATCACGTACCCATAGGTGCTTCATTGGATTTGTCTCTCAACAGTCACCTGGCACCTTTCATAGTCTCTCGTAGCAAATTGTACACCAACTACCGTAAGGCCAACTGGGTCAGGTTTAAAGAGGTGTTACTCAGTCGAGTAGCCTACTATCCGCTAACCGGCTCCGTTCATGAGAAGGACAAGATCATTGTTGATGCCATATGCAACGCCTCCAGAACTGCAATTCCTACAGGACGCGTTAGAACGTTTCACCCTAACGTTACCAAAGATGTCCTGGAGCTGACCGAATTACGGGACGAGAAGCGACGAACTGATCCTGCAAATCCCAGCATTCAACGACTGTCTGATGAGATCACCAAAATGCTGAATGATTACAAGCGGACGCGATGGATAGAGCTCACTGAATCCTTGAATTTCTCCACTGATGCAAAGAAGACTTGGAGCATTCTTAAGCGGTTGTCTGGGAAGAAATTGGCAGCAGAGCGCAACATGCTTGAGTTCCCATCGGGGAAATTTGAGTTTGGATTTAAGGCTACATGTCGACTTGGAAAACACTTTGCTTCAGCGACGTCCCGCCGTGATCGTTCCAACAGGCTCACTCTCCGGTCTATAAGGAAGCTCAGCTGAAAAGATGTACCTGCCATAACTGCCTCTGAAATGTCTTCCCTCATCAAGTCCATGAAGAACTCGCGAGCCGAGGGACCCGACGGTGTGTCAGCCGTCCATCTCAAGCACTTGCCGGAAGAGTTCCTTGAATTACTTTGTGACCTAGTCTACTCGTCATTCAGCACAGGTGTCATCCCCGCCAGATGGAAGCAAGCAATTGTTCTCCCGATCCTCAAGCCTGGCAAACCAGAAGATCAAGCAACTTCGCACCGACCCATCTCCCTTTTGTCCCCTATTGCTAAGTTAGCAGAGAAATTCATCAACCCGCACCCACAAGAAGCAACACGACATAACGTGCATCAACATGGCTTCAAGAAGGCCCACTCTACCATTACGGCACTCACGTCCATCACAGAACACATAATTGCTGGCTTCAACATGAAACCTCCAGCTGGTAGAATTATTGTCGTGGCAGTTGACTTAACCGCTGCCTTCGATAACGTCAGTATTCCGCTGCTGTCCAAATCGATCCTGGACTCTACTATTCCTGACTGGTGCAAAAGATGGAGAGATAACTTTGTCAAAAATCGTTCCTTTCGTGTGTAATTTGGTGGACACTTATCGAAGTCTGTGCCCCTGAAGGCAGGCGTTCCACAAGGAGGAGTTCTATCTCCCAGCCTGTTTTCTTTGTATCTATCTGATGTGCCGAAGCCGTCGTCAAACATCCACTTATGTCTATATGCGGATGACATCATTATTATTTGTTCTGACCCTGTCATCGATCGAGCCACGGCAGCTGAGATGAATAAATACCGTCAGTCTGGCGTTCCTTGAATCGAAGCAGCTAAAGGTCTTCCTACCAAGTCCAGCGTCACTTTGTGCACTACAGCGATGCCGAACACAAGCTGCATCCCAAGATTCTTTGGGAAGGAAATATGCTGCCCTTTATCAAAACACCCTCGTCTAGCTTGGTGTATTCCTGGACCTGTCACTGCGTTTTCACGAAAACACACGTATTCGAGCTGCTGCTGCCAACACACGTAACAACATTCTACGTTCGCTGGCGGTACATGGGGCAGCTCTAAGGAAATGCGAACCACCTACAGGGGCTATGGTGCAGCCGGTGCTGGATATGGAGCCCCAAATTGGTCAAGACACCTGTCGGAAGCCTCTTGGAGCAACTTCAGCGTGCACAGAACACAGCTCTGCGCTTGATCACTGGATGCCCTAGATCCACACCGGTATCTCATCTACATCAAGAGTGTTCGCTGCTTCCTGTAAAGCAGCGTTGTCAACTCCAGTCGCAACAGTTCCATGTTGGCATTTCGAATAGGAATCCACGATACCCTAATTTCCCTTACAGTCATCTGGTCCCCATTTCCGACATATTCGTGTACTCGCCACTTCATGCTGCAGTCTCTGTCTTGGATCGTCAACGTTGGGCGACGTCGGAGCTCAATCGCGTCAGACTACTGCAAATGGAGCACACCCGGATTCGTCAGAGAATACCTCTGGCCAGTGCTCCGAGCCAAATCCACCCTTGGTGACGTGCCACCCCCGATCGATGATAGCGAAACGGACCTACCCAGACGTACACGCGTCATCCTGGCAGGTCTACGATGTGGACACTCACACCTCAAGGCCTTCGTCCATAAGATCGACTCGTCGATCCCCGACGAATGTCCTGACTGCCACAACCCAGGGCACGATTCATTTCATTTATTTTCATGTCCTGCAAGGCCGACATCTCTAACAGTTATGGATATGTGGACGAACCCGTGCGATGTGGCTTGCCTTTTTACACCTATAAGGAGAAGCTCTATGTGGCCGATAAAAAGAAGAAGACAACAACAACGACATTTTTCCAGGACCTCTTCTAGTGGGCCATCTTCGGCTTCAAGCTGCGTCCATGAAACTTTGGGTACGTTTAAGGATGGCAGTTAAAGTCTAGAAGTGATTTGCGTGCCTCCTCAAACTGCACCTATGTGCCCTCAGGGCAATCGAAAGTGTCCAACCTTCGGAGGATCTTCATGTTGCCTAAAATGCCCTTTCGTGGACGAAATTTCAAGAGATATCGCAGTTGACAACGCTTCTCCAAATTAGCTAGCTATCCATCGTTTCCCAATCGTGAAATGACGGCCGGGATCAAGACTATGAAACCTTAATCGCTCGAAAATCCATCTTAGTGTGCGAATTTTAAAGCGGATCGGATTGAATGACGCTGTTACTATCATTTCTACAATTATTCTGTTTCCACAGTTATAATTATATACTAACATACTACTTCATACTTAGGCCTGGACCATACTTTCAGCGACGAGCGATGCGACGCAATGTTTGCCATAAATATAGACCAAAAATCGATATGCCTGATATGATTTGTCGCTGTCGTTTGTCGAAGTCGCGGGAAGTATGATCCGCCTAACAGAGATGGCTCCTTTATAAGATCCACCCCAATGACGACTGACATTCCGAGGGTCCAAGTGACCCCTCCTGTTATACACCACACCTTCCGCCGTGGCTAAATTCACGAAACGATGCATAAATACTAACCCAAAGAACATGGCTATAGGGTGACGCAATTGTTCGAGAGCATATTTGAAAATTGCATCGAAATTTCTATTGAGGAAACACTTGACTTCTGGAGACTAGATAATAGCTGCAAAACAGGTTGTGGAAATTCTCCTTTGTGGGGGGTGGGCAGGAAGGAGCATCTTTGAAAAAATTGCTCCTGGATTTGCTATTTTATGCGAAACAAGGAAGACATGGAGGAGGAAGAAATGCGTTTCTGAATGCTGCCAGTATAGCGATGTCAAACGAAGGATAAAATATGAAGAAAACTTTTCTTCTTCATCATCGCCAGCCATATCGAGGGTTTTGTCATAGACGGATGGAAACTGGGCGACCAGTAGTGGATTCGTCCATAGATCCATTGTGGTCAGCGTGTTAGGTCTGACCGGACAGTTAAATAGATGTAGTGTATCATGGCCGATAGTACGCAGCAGTCCGGACAAACATCAGATTTGCTCCATGCTTGCTGACATAAGACAGCATTGACGAGTGACCGCAGCGCAGCGATGCGGTGTGCATCTAGCCCTTCTTCCGAGTTGAGTCTGGATTTGCTGACTGGGGCGGTACTTCTCCTAGTATAGGATTCACCGCCGCCTTCTTGTTGACACCGTAAGAACTTGGTGTGCTCCTCGCGCAGAAGACGGAGTCGTTCTTGCTGTGAGTCGTGCCATCTCTGCAAGTTGACTTTGCTTGGAGCATCGGCAAATGGCTGTCTTGCTCTTCCGGTCTCTCTCTCTCTCTCTCTAATGCAGCTGACAGTGCTCCTTCACTGGTAGTAAATGTGTTTCGGCATGCAAGTGCTCGCTTGTGAGAACTCCTGGCACAACCGGTGGCGATGCGAAGAGCGGCACAGTTCTCGTTGCATCTTCGTCCAAGAGGATTCTGAGACGAGATGCTGCCATACAGGTGCGGCGTACTCCAGGGCGAGCTGAAGAAATGCCTTATACGTTGTGAGTATAGTCTCCTTGCTGCTACCCCAGTCGAAGTGCCGCACAGGGGCCTGAGAACGATGAGCTTAGCTTTAACGACTGCCTGCTTCTGCACGGTATTCTTGCGAAACTTGAGTGACGGATCGAGCACAAGACCGAGCAGCTTTGGAAAGCGAGTCAGGAAACCGCTTTGGAGTTCCGCATATCCTTTATAACCTTCTCAACTTGCGTCGTAGTGAACGCTTCTGCCGTGCTCATAATCGGGAGGCGCACAGCTCTCGTACGTCTTTCTATTCTGCGGACCACGCTTTGCACTGGTGATGAAAAAACTTTTCCCGAGCGCAAAGCGGCTTCTTTTTCTGATTTGAATACGCCGTTGTCGTTCTATTGTGGAGATGGTAAGCGGGTAAGCTCTACCCAAGAGCTTTCGTGTAAACAGCAACGACGGGGTCCAGATGGTTGACCGCTCTCCTGGCATCTCTTGTCTGATCTTATCTAGGATTTCTAGTGATCTTTGGATAAAACGTCTTGACGCGGCCTTGACAGGAATAGCTGCTTTTGATGGCCTTGCGGATTGCGTCAGAAAAATTGCACTCTTGGTGCACGTCGCCATTCCACGGGTAATCGGCCACTGAGTAAGTGAAACCTCACTGAACAGGTGCCAGTCTGCTCGGCCTAAATTAAGATAAGAATGTTGGCGAACACCAGAATAGGGAGCGAGAGAATTGGAGAGATCGATATGGATAAAGACGGGGACATGGTCACTTGGCAAAGTGGTTGAGGTGGACCGTGAGCAAGAGTTAGAGAGGTTGACGAGACTAGAGATATGTCTGGGCTGAGGATCGGTCGTTGGTAGGGAGACGGTGGCCTGATCATCGTTTAAGATGATCAGGTCGCATTCCTCTGCCCAATCTTCGACGTCGTTTCTAGCATCAGAGCCAAGAGACGAGCAAGAAGTGTGAGCGTTGAAATCACCCGCGAAAACAACCGTAGATGAGAGGAGCAGTCGTAAAGCTGCTTGAAGAGGTGGAATGGGATTGTGAGATAAGGGGCACGAGGTTGGTGGGTGGAATATATGTGTTGAAGAGAGAAATAGGTGTTTTGGAGAGGGAGATGGATTGGAAGGTACTCGAGAGTACCATCCGTGGGGTGTTGGGTATGAGGTGAGAGAGAGAAGATAAAACAAAGGTTGAAACTCCTTTCCGCTGCATCCAGAGCTGACCTTGGAGCATGGAAGGCAGTATAGCCCGAGAATATCAGGATGAGGACGGGTGGGGATCCATTGAGCTTGGTTTCTGAACCAATCGCTATCGCCACGTCTGGATGGTAAGTACGTGCGAAGAGAGAGACTTTCAGAAAGTTCGGGCACGAAGGCCGTTGAGATTGATATGTACAATGGAAAGGGTCGATTGGAGTTTGAAGAATTTGAGGTGGTAGTGAGTAGCACAAGATGCAACGAAAAGTAGAATCGTGCTCCTCACAGAACTGAGACCCGAACAGGCAGAGGTGCACTAACTTTGACATTGAAAACATTGGACGCTGGTCCCATTCCGCGACGTCTCTGTCGCATGTGGACATGGGTACTTTTTCTTCTTCTTCTGAGCAGGTCCAGGATTCCTTCACGCCGTGCCCCTGAAGCAGGAGAATCCAAAAGGAGAGACGCAGCCGGCCAGCACCTCTCCCATGACAAAAACCGTCCTCGTGGAGGGATGATGTCGGTATATGCACGGAGGCGATCTTATTATTTCCTCCACACTGCCACGCCACGAACTTACGACATCTCGGCAGCATGAAGAAACAGAAGAACACAAAAAGCGCAAGAACTTTTTCCCCAACCAACAATACATCGTTTTGAATGATTTTCAGACATTTCGATAGACTACACATTACTTATTCGTTAAGGATCTTGTTATCAAAGAAAAACACTCAAGTGTAGCATTTACAGATAGCGTCGATGCTCAATGAGACACACGTGCAGCTTGGGTGATGGGTCTCAGGCAGGGAACGTACATGTTTTTTGAACATTTTGACGACATTTGACATTTGATCATTGATATACCGAACGGCACAGCGTTTGAAAACGTCAGGACCGCCATGATTCAAAGCGTGGTCTTTATTATCCGGTGAGTTCTTCTCAAGGTTCAAGCTATTGTATGTCCAGCAGTTGAGCAGTTTGTGTCTGCGTTTCAAAACACTTCCATTTAGAAAATGATTGAATCTGGGTCTCAAATACCATCTTTGATATTGTTGTTCTAGTGCATATTACATAGACCGTCATCCAGCATCGTTAGCAAAGTTCCATGTCCTGGCAATGCTAAGGGCAGAGTTCTTCATGATTTTTCACCCTAGTTTCCTAGTAATGTCATCTGGTCCCCACAACATATGGGTGCAGTCGTCGCCGGAAATTCGAGTCTAACTCGCCATGGAGCGCGCCCGAGCAGGGGCTTCACGCGCAAACCCAACGCGCTTGACTGCTATTTACGGATCGGCAGCTCCCGAGTTGATGGCTGGTGGATGCTTTGACTGCGATTAGCCGTCAAGTTCGTGTGGCCCAGCCGGTCACGGCCCTTGACGCGTTGGACTTGAATATCCGACCGGACTTAGCCACGCTGAGAGAATGCTCTTACTTTTCAGAATTCCACTTTCCTAACGTTTGTTTGCGCTTTGTGAGACTCTCAGTGGTGACGAAAACCGCCATAAAATGATATACATTAATTGTATCGTCGTCAGTCATCCTCTGCAAAGCTCTTCTAACGTCTCGTCGGGACATTGTAGGACGAACCCGTGGACAGTCACCTAGAGTATTATCGCACTTGTGCAATAAGGCCAACCTGGTTTGAAGCTAATTCGTTGCACACTATTAAACAACGAAACGATTTATAACGTATCGAGTTCGACTCAGAATAGGATTAACAGAATATAAAGTATTCAAGTTTCAGCTTTTGGTCTCCGGAAAAAATTGAAATTTTTAAATTTCAGCTTCTGCGTGAAGCTGACCAGTTTGGAAACTGGTAGAATCTCTACGATACTTTTCGACCTCATGACTGGTATTAGAACACAAAAAATTCTAGCATGAAATACCACAACACTAGAGTGGAATTTAAAATTACATATTCTTGCGTATTGAAGCTGACCAGTTCGAATTTGGCAAAATCTCAAACGACGCATTCCGACTTCAAGACTGATTTGGAAATCAGAAAACGAAAATTTCGGTCCTCAGATATGGTGTGAATAAAATTTTCAAATTCGGGCTTCTACGTGAAGCTGAGAATTTTTAACTGGTACCTCCTGATTGGTGCATTCAGCCTCTTGGCTGGTCAGCAAAAAGTGAAAAAAGTTGAACGTTTCAGTATTCAGAAGTGCATTTCAAACTTTCAGAACCTAAAGCTTTAAGATGACAGCGGAGGATGAAGCTCAAGCCTACTCATATAAGAGAACTTTACTCAGTTTCAGCTTCATTGTTTGCTGGTAGCAGCTCTAAACGGAGCTTCATAACCCACTTGTTGTAGCTGACGCAACACTCAGTGTTCCATGAGATCAGAGTGGACGATCTGCCGTCGGGCGTAGAAAGGGAGTGCAATAGTTTGTCTCCACATAAAACGAGCCACTGGTAGCTCTGGTGGCGAACATTTTCGAGTACTTAATGCAATGAACTGCCCAATATTGTGTCAGTCAGAAAATGGGACCGACTCTGTTTAAGAGGCGTTTGATTTTTCCAATGAAGATGGAAAACCCGCCAGATTCTTCGACGCGGAGCGCCTGTTGTTCTTTAATAGTTTCCAGTGTTTGTTACACATTTGTACATCGGACAGGTACTTAGACACAAATTTGTCTTTAGAAACCGATTTCGTGTGAACTCAGAGGTGGCCCATTCCTTGAAGATCCGAATATTGTAGTACTATGCGGCTTGGTAGAATCCCTGCAATCAACTTAGTCTGGGTGGGATCAGATGACAGAAGTGGGTGGTTGGGATGTGCGGTATTCTTGTCTATGCTGAGTTGGAACTGTTGACACTTAGTTGGCAGTCTGTTTGACAGGAAGTTTTGTCTTCTAATACAGAGACTTTGATGATGGCCTAAAATTTTTTCAAACGCACTGCTGCCATTTCGTTGAATTTTTGTTCGTCAATTTTTCTTTTTCCGAGAGATTTCGTCCATATCGAAATAAACTGAGAGTATCCTTTTTCATCCTTGGGAAGCTTTGCAGTCACCGTAAGATAACGTCTTGGGGTACGCCGATGGGGAGGTAAGTCTCCAGAGTCAAGCGGGCCATTGTGCAGATCTTAACGGAGCTGCGGACCCTTCCCCATCGTGACAAAATTTTCCGAAGTTTTAAAATCTTCTCTCCAGATTTTAGTTTTTAGCCGTAATTCTTACGCCTCTTGTCCGAAATTTCTATTTTTGAGCCGAATTTATTTCGATCCCCCCTCACCGCCCATTGAGAAATTATACAACCGCGCTTGACCATGTAAGGGGTCCTCTGCTGCTTTTGGTAACAGTGTGGCTCCCTAACGTGCTTCATCCCTCACCACGTGCACTTAGGCATGAAACATCAAATATGTACTGTCATTTCCTGTAATTGAACAGACAGGTGTACTATTTTTGAATCTCCTCCAAATAGGGGGTTTTTCAGCCAATAGGGATGATAGTGCTCCACCCTTCTTTATTCTTCTGCAGCCTCAAAGTGGTTTTTAGGTCATAGGTTTGAGGAGACTGGGCGGCATTCACAGGATTCGTCCAAAGGTCCAGCTACGGTTAAGGAGGTAGGTCTTAACTTCGGGCACATGAACAAGCGTGCCGTGTCCCGAGTTCGGGAGCACCACAGTCCGGGCATGCGTCTGGTCGGCTGCTGTCGATCTTGTTGATGTACAGACAATGAGCAGAATAGGGAGTGACCACAGCGCAGCGATGCAAGAGCTTGCATCTGAGCTCGTCTGCCGAGGTTGATACTCTGGACTTCGCAAACCCGAGGCGGCACCGTACCTAAGATAGGGTTCAACAGCCGCCTTTCGCTAGATATCCTCGAACAAATCTAGGTGTGTGCTCTCACGCAGAAGACGAAGCCTTTCCATGTTGGAGTCGGCCCATCTCTGTACATTAACTTTATGAGGAGCATCGGCGAACGGCGTCCTAATCGGCCTCTCTCTTATGGGCTACATGATTCTCTTTGACGGATGATTCGGCTGTCTCAGAAAATTAATATACATCTGCTGTGCCTGGAGTTCACAATGCTCCTTGACCGGCAATATGCAGGCCTCCGCGTGAAGATGCTCCACCGGGGAGCTCTTTGCACAACCCGTAGCAATTCTAAGCGCAGCATTCTGTACACGCTGCAGCTTATTCCAGGAGCTGTCAGACACCAGGTGCTGCCACACTGGTGCCGCATATTCCAGAGCCGGCTGAAGTATTGCTCTGTAGGTTCTCAGTATAGTCTCTCGGCTGCTTACCCATGATGTTCCTCCGAGAGCTCTCAAGATATTAAGCCTAGCCTTGACGACTGTTTGTTTCTGTTCCGCGTTTTTGTGGAACTTCAGTGACGGATCAAGAATAAGGCCACGCAGCTTGGGGAATTTGCCGCTGGCAACAGGTCACCATCCCATTTGACATCTGGATGGGCACTGTGTTCCTTGGTGTATGTTGTGAACACTGAAACAGAGGATTATGCGGCAGAGACTGTGAGCATCATATTATCGAGGAAGAGGTTCAACTCGACGAGATAGGCGTTAGCGGCTATCTGCAGGTCACGGTCCTGGCACATGATGGTGATGTCGTCGGCATACATAACAATCTTTACATCATTGGGAGGCTCGGGAATATCCACAAGATACAGGCTGAATAGGGCAGGGGACAACACTCCGCCTTGCGGAACACCGGCTGCTATTGGAATGCTATCGGATACGTGATTCTGGAACAGAACCTTAGCCCGGCGGCCTTTCGTGAACGCTGCAATCGATCGCTTCTGTCATGATGGTAGCGACGACTTGAGCAGTTTCTCGGACAGCAGTCCCAAGTTAACAGAGTCAAACGCTTTGCTCAGGTCGAGGGCGACGGCCACCGTTCTCAGGGGCTTTCTCATGTTGAACCCATCGACCGCAAAGCTCACGATCTCCAATAGAGCAGTAGTAGTAGAGTGAAGTTTCCTGGACCCATGCTGATACTGCTGTCGCTCATTTTGATCAGCCAGGTCCGTCACGATCAACTTTTCAGCTAATTTAGTGATGGGCGATAACAGGCTTATTGGTCGAAAGCCTTTTGCCGCGCTTTAGGACTTGCCTGGCTCTGGCAACGGTATCACATTGGCTGTCTTCCAAGATTGGGGTAGAGTGCAGGTCCGGAAAGAAGTGTTAATGATATCTGCAAGCATCGGTAGAAGTTCCGTGGGAAGCTTCTTCAGGATGGCTGGAGAAATACCGTTAGGTCCGATAGCCTTCGAATTCCGCATTTCTTTGAGAGCCTTCTCTATTTATGTGAGAGTAAAGGCCTCAGACGCGTTCATGAGCGGCGACCGGCTCAGCTCTCTAACCGTGACCCTGTTTTGCACGTCTCGCTTGGTGCGTGTGATGAAAAAATTCTTGCCGAGTACGTAAGCAGCCGCTTTCCCTGATTTGAAAACGTTCTCCTCGAACTCAATAGCGGAGCACATCGGGGGAGCGGACTTTCCGGAAATTTTCCTCAACACTTTCCACGTCGTAGTTCCGTCCGCCTTGCAATTCAGCTTTTCAGTGAACTTCTCCCAGCATTCCCTCTTGTTCTTATCCAGATCCTGCTTGATCTCATTATCCAGCACAGCAATCTCCGGGTCTAGATGGTCTGCGGCTCTCTTCTCATCTCTGGTTTTTACCTTCTGCAGTATTTCCCTGCTGACATTTGGAAAAAAGGTGACACGACCCTCAGGAATTGCTGATTTCATGGCCTTGCGGATGGCACTTGTTAGATGGCGCTCTTTCTGATGAACATCAGCATTCCATGGGTAGTCGACCGCATGGCGGAGTGCAACATCTCTGAACAGGGTCCAGTCTGCTAGGCCTAAATTAAGATAAGTACTATGACGAAAACCAGAGTAGGGGGCAAGAGAGTCAGAGAGATCAATATAGACAAAGACGGGAATGTGATCACTGGAGAGAGCTGTAGATGTGGACCACGTGCAAGCATTAAAAAATTGGATGACACAAGAGAGATATCTGGGCTAGAAGGTCGGCCGTTGGCAGGGAGACGAGGGGGCTGGTCATCATTGAGGATAACCAGGTCACACTCCTCAGCCCATTCTTCGACATCTTCCTGGCGTCAGAATCAAGAGCGGAACAGAACGTGTGAGCATTGAAGTCACCCGCAAAGACAGCTGAAGGGGAGAGTGAGCAGTCGTACAACTGCTAAGGAGGGGAATAGGATTATAAGAGGGGGACAAGATGATATAGGAGGAATATAGATGTTAAATAGAGATAAAGGGGTTTTGAGGGGGAGGTGGACAGGAATGTACTCGAGAGTACCGTCCTTAGGAGTATTAGGGATAATATGAGAAGGTAAGGCAGATTGCACGAAAGTAGACACTCCGCCCCCAAGAGCTGTCCATGGCATGAGATAGGCGGTGTAGCCCGGAATGTTAGGTTGGGGATAAGTGGTAGATAGAGAGAGCTTGGTTTCTTGAACCATGATAAAATCCGGGTGATGAGAACGTGCGAATACAGAGAGTTCAGATAACTTTTTGCGAAGGCCGTTAAGATTAATGTGAACAATGGAGAGGGGGCGGTTGGTAATTGAGGAATCAGAGTTGCTGGGGGCAGAGCATAGAACACAACGAAAGGATGAGTCATGATGCCTCACAGAACTGAGGCCCGAACAGGAGAAGTGCACCCACCTTTGGCATCCGAAGCACTGGACACTATTTTTATGCCAGGTAACATCCTCGCCGCAGGTGGCACATGGATACTTCTGTGCTGGACCTGGATTCCTCTAGACGCCGGCCCCGGCCCTTTGTAATAAAATCCTCAGGAGAGCTGCGGCCGACCAGCACCTCTCCCATGACAAAAACCCTCTTCTCGGAGGGGTTGACGTCGGTTTGCACGGAGGCGATCTTCTTTCCTCCACACTGCCACGGCACGAACGTACGACATCTCGGCAGCGTACTCCACCCTGAGGGACGCCTGCCTTCAGGGGAACCGACTTTGACAGGTGTCCGTCGAACTTCACACGTATGGAGCGATTCTTGATGAAATTGCCGGTTCCATTTTTTGCACCAGTCAGGCATATCACAGTCCAGTATCGATTATGAAAGCAATGGAGTGCTGACGTTGTCGAAAACGGCAGTCAGATCAACTGCCACAACCGAACTTCTGCCGGCGGGAGCTTTCCTATTGAAACCAGCTATTATGTGTTCAGTGATTGACGTTAGTGCGGTGATAGCTGAGTGCGCCTCTTTGAAGCTATGCTGAAGCACGTTATGCTGCAATGCGCCTTGGAGATGCGGGTTTATGATTTTTTCCGCCAACAGCGATGGGGAATAGAAGGGATATGGTACGATGTGATGTTGCTTTATCCTCTGCTTTGCCAGGCTTTGGAATGGAAAGAACGACAGCTTGTTTCCAACGAGCGGGAATAATACCACTGCTAAATGACGAATATATAAGATCACTGAGTACCTCTTCGTACTGTTCCTCCAAGTGCTTCAGATGAATGGCTGACATGCCGTCTGGTCCTTCTGCCTTCGAACTCTTCATCGACTTGATGATGGCAGAGACTGTAGAGGCAGTCATAGCCGGTACGTCATGGCGACTGAGTTTTCTGATAGCACGTAAGGTGCACCTGTGCTCTTTGTCGCGGCGTGAAGAAGCAGAAGCGAAGAAATTTCCCAGCTGACAGGCAGCTTTGTAGCCAAATTCAAATTTCCCTGATGGGAACTCAAGCATATTTCGTGCAGACACCATCTTTTTCCCTGATAGCCGCTTGAGGGGCTCCATGCGTTTTCCATCGGTCTTGAAGTTGATGGACTCGGTGAAATCCTTCCAGCGTTCCTGCTTATATTCATTCAGCAGTTTGGAGATCTCCTCGGATAGCTGTGTAATGTACGGGTCAGAAGGATCAGTTCTGCGTCTGTCATCCCTTTCTGTTATTAGCCCCAGGGCTTCCTTTGGTACGTTAGGGTGGAACGTTCTTACACGACCGGTCGGAACGGCTATTCTGGAGGCATCGCAAATGGTGTCGACGACGAACTGCTCTTTGTCATGAACAGAGCCAGCTAGCGGATAGTTGGCTACCCGGCTGAGTAGCACCTCCTTAAACAGGACCCAGTTAGCCTTATTGTAGTTAGGGTAACATTTGCTACGGGAGC
Source organism: Aplectana chamaeleonis (assembly GCA_029168955.1). Lineage (NCBI taxonomy): Eukaryota > Metazoa > Nematoda > Chromadorea > Rhabditida > Cosmocercidae > Aplectana > Aplectana chamaeleonis. Next base: position 214,945 of record JAPDOI010000906.1, read on the forward strand.
CAGAAAAAGGTGCGAGATGACTATTAAGAGATAGATCCAATGACGTACATACAGGTACATGATCACTGGCCATGGCCACAGATGTGGACCAGCTGCAAGACATAACAAGAGAAGACGAAACAAACGTGACATCCGGTGAGGAGGGTCTGCCCGACGACGGGAGACGAGTAGGGAAATCTTCGTTTATAGGAATTAGGTCACAATCATCTGCAAAAAGCTCAAGTAGTTCTCCTCTGTCATCGGGATCTAGGGAGGAGAACCAGGACGAGGAATGAGCATTAAAGTCTCCAGCCATGACAACAGACGAAGGTGAGGACTGAACATACATCATGTAGGAATGGAGTGGCATCATAACAGTTGGGACAAGAAGTGGATGGGGGGATGTATACATTGATAATATCTAGGGGACAACTTTGTAGTAAAATATGAACTCCTATACATTCGACAACATTATTATTAGGGAGTACAATGAGATGAGATGGAATAGAGGATTTTACAAAAGACGAGACGCCACCGCCATGTGATGTACGGGGAATATGGTATGACGTATAGCCGGGGAGGCGGGGTTGGGAAGAGGAGGACACGCTATGTTCAGTCTCCTGTAGGAGAATGACATCAGGTTGAGAGCGTTCAATGTACAATGTAAGTTCCGTAAGTTTGGCACGCAAGCCATTGATATTCAGTTGAAAAATGTTTAGATTGTGAAGAGGAACCCTAGAAGGCGAGTTAGTACAAGATATACAGCAATAAGCATCAGTGTAATCATTGTAGCTAGTCAACCCCGAACACTTGAGGTGCACCCAGCCTAGGCAACCACCGCACTGGATGCTCGCATGCTGTGCCGATAATCCACAGTGACAGCATGGATATCTCGGTACCTTCCTGCTCGGTCCAGGGTTCTTCTCAATGCCAGCTCGTAACAGCAGAATACGAAGGAGTGTAGCAGCCAGCCATTTACACTCCCACACAGAAAAAAAACTCCACGTGGAATTGTTGATGCTCGTTTGATGAGTCTTCTTGATATTGATAGTCGACTTCACAGATCCACCACGCGTAGGTTGAGCATCTCGGATCCTCCCGAAATTTCCCTCCCTTCCCTCCTCACCGGACATCACATGAGTATCCTTCTCTCTCGCCATGTCTTGCAACTGGCCCACTGCTGTGACTTTGGCCACCGATCATGTGCCTATCTGCACATCATTGGATTAATCTCTTGCACCCTTTTCAGGCTCCTACAGAAAATCCTATACAAACTATCGTAGGGCTAACTGGGTCCTGTTTAAAGGCATCGTACGCGCAGAAAACCATAAATTATTTTTTCATGTTTTGTACAGATTGGCCTCCTTAGTGAACGGAAATGTCGCAAGAACCCTTGAAAAAACCTCCATTCGTAAAGAAACCCCAGTTTGAATATACTGTAAAGAGAAATTTGAATTTCGCGCAAAAATCGCTTTTGACTTCTCCACATTTAGAGACTTGGTCTCCGCCATTTTAGAAATTATCCTGCATGCGGAGTTTTACCACATCTGTTTTCGATGTTGTTTGACGGCCACATCAACATTCAAGGAAAAAGTGTTAGATGACCGACCTAGAAGTGCTAGATGATCGACACCACAGCAGTTTTCAGGTTGCCATAACTTTCGAGAGGCGCAATTTCAGAGCCTGAAGTTTCGTGGGCGATGTCAGCTACCCCGATTTGTTTGGCTCTACCCAAAAAAAAAATGAAACTGAATACCAGCATGGACGCTGCTACTCAAAGCTGGTTGCTGATGCTTTGAGGTGTTACTCAGCCGGGTAGCCAACAATTCGGTAGCTGGTACTGTGCACGATAAAGAGAATGTCGTCGTCGACGCCATAAGCAATGCTTCCAGGATAGCCATCCCAACCGGTAGCGTGAGAACGTTCCACTCGAATGAACCAAAGAAAGACCTAGAGCAAATCGTACAGCGGGATCTTGAAGGCAAGCGTCCCTCAGGGTGAAGTATTATCATCCAGCCTATTCTCACTGTATCTAACTCATATTCCAAAGCCTCCGCCAAACATTCACGTATGCCTATACGCCGACGACATCACAATTATATGCACTGGCCCCCTCGTGACACTGCGGAGATGAACAAATACCTCTGCAGCCTAATCAGGCTCCTCAAATCGGAGCAGGTGAAGGTCTCGCCTTCGAAGTCCAGCGTTACTCTGTGCACTACTGCAACGGCTGAATATCCACTACAACCCAACATTCTCTCAGAGGTAATTAGCGGCCCTTATCCGACCACCCTCAGCAACTTGGTGTCTTCCTGAACCCTTCGTTGCGCTTTCACGAGCACCCACGTATCAGAGCACTATTGATCGTCAAAGATGGGTAACTTCTGAGTCCAAAAGGAGGAGACTGCAGCAAGCCGAGCACACCAGACTCGTATCTGAGTACCTATGCCCCTCCCAATCCCATCCTTGGTGGTGTGCTGCCCAAGGTCGTTGATAGCGAAAGGAATTTACTCAGACGCTCCCGCGTTGCTCTGGCGGATCTACAATGTGGCCATTCCTCGTATCCAAAGGTCTACGTTCATAGGATCGGAGAGTCGGTTCCTGATAAGTGTCTTGACTGTCAAAATACAGAGTATGATTCATCTATTTATTTTCATGCCCAGCAATACCAACTTCTACGTTATACCTCATGATATGTGAGACAATCCGTAAGAACTGGAGACCCTTTTGCTCCTATGAGAGGATCCGCTGCGCCTCATAGGAAGAAGAATGACCGGGTGATGCAATTGACACGTTTTTGGGTTGATGATCCCCAAAAGCCTTACGATGCGCTTCGCAGCGTCGCGTGCTGGATATGGTTGGATCGCACTTAGCTAGGTCATACTGCAGCGGTGCCATAGACAGGACAGAATTTCCCCAACCGAAGGATTGCTGCGTCGCAAGGCTCCGAGAGGGGCCACCTTTAACTTTTATCGATGGAGCAGATCAGTGTGAGCCGTCTTTCATTCGCAACAGACGAACCAAATTAACGAAATTTCACGACTTTTCCATTAATGCGTTACGCGTAATGTTTTGGTAGAAAAACTCATTTAACCCTTAATCCGTTAAAGGCAGTGTTCACGATAAAAAAACCGCATAATTGTTTTCGATGTTTTTGTGTAGGTAAGTCCATTGAAAAGAGGTTAATAGGGAAAAGTCCCCACAGAACACGCAGATAGGGGAGCAAAACTGTTTAAAGAAATCTCTGGAGAAATTAATTATGCCTGTTTGTGTGTCTCCCGAACCTGACGTCGGTGGAATGGCATCGCGCTTCGAAATTCTTATGTAAAAGGCTTTGTTTTCTGTTTCCTGTACCAAAAAATTGTTTAAAAATAAGAGGGGCCAATGTACATGCTGGGATGTCAGAATCTTTGGCGATGAGGAATATTGGAAAAATCGGGGTCTATTCCTACGGCCACACGAATTTAGGGCAACTGTTATAGAACGTGGGCGGGGTGGCCCAATGGGTTCGCCAGCCCACGTGATTTTCACCCATTTCTCAACCGTTTTTCGTCGAACTTCCGTCCTTAATCTTCTTAGAGGGATCCAAAGCTTACGTTTTAGCTAAAAAACGAGCAACTTTCCCTTCGTGAACACTGCCTCTAACACGTTAACGTTCGACGCACAGCCCTGCTACACGCTATCCACGTAATTTTTTTTCTGTTTATGGGACCACCATGTTTCGGCTCAGGAACGCGGAGCATGACCTGCTGCACTCCTAACAAGTAACTTTCGGAAGAGGACTAGAAACCCCACAATCGACTAAATGTGGAAGCGAGCCCTTACGATTACGGGCAACACTTTAGAAGCAACATTTCGCCATCGCACCTCGCACCATATACCGATCGTAAAATCACTCGACATGGATCTTATACACTAGCAATGTAGAAGCAAATGTCCCCAACTCAGATGAGGGATGAACCTTTGGACGATGGCGTAAAGGATAAAGAACAACTTATCAAAAATCGACAGCAAATTCAATTGTAGATTCACAGCTTTACCGACGTCTACAGATGGCTGGTTCTTCAGGTACTCTGCGCTGCTCCCATCACCACCTCCTTCTACACAGATTAACACAGAACCTAACAAAGTGGAAAATAAAGGTATAAACACCAACCATTATTTCATCTTCCCATGCGAAAAGATCTGAAGCAGCATCGCCGACAGTACGACACAAGGCCTTGAAATCTGGAAATAACGCTTCGGTGTCGACGCTTCACACTTTGTCCTGCACTCACACTCATGATTTCGACACACTCCCTCCCACAAATGTATTGATGAAGGCAGGGTCAAGCGCTGCTATGTCGGGGCACAACGGATGATGCAGAAAATCTTGAAATTTTCGAAATAAAGTAGAAATTCGGTCTGGGAATTGCATACATTTTGACAGAAAAAAATCACAATTTCGGCGAAGAATCGTCAAACTTTACAAAACCGTTGGGCACTAAGCGGATGAGACCGTACCTGCGCTAAGGTCCGACACAACGACCAGCCGAACCATGATTGAGGCCCCGTCATAGTTGGACGTTAGTCCAACGGAGTCCCTTCTATATCGTCCATGAGCCAGCCTAGGCCGCGCTCGACGGTATGCTGCAACAGTTTTAATGGTATCATTGATACAATGTCAATCGGGGTAGGCCAAGGGGGGTCTGCGAACGACCCAGGATGGCCCATCGGAAGACAAATTTCTGCTCTCTTTTTGAGAGCTCCGCATACTCATGGACCGGATGCGACTCTGGACGATCCGGGAGGGCTTACGGACGACGGCCAATCGGAGGACAACATTATGTTACCGTTTTCAGTGATTTAGTTGCATATCGACCGGGTGGGACTATGGTCTATCATCCAACTATGGCAGGGACTAAGAACATGCGCCACAACCAACAAGTTCGAGGAGAACAACTCTCTAAAATGCCCGAGTCCCAAAGGTCAGAGGGCGGCGCATTTTCTGAACAGCAGGCTGCCGCTGTTCTGCTTGGTGCTCGGTCTGCAGAAAAACCGAAATTCTCCAAATTGGGGAGTGCAGCCAGCCCGTTACGGTCAAATCGTCTGAGACAAACCGGCTGTGATCTCGGAGCTCGAAAAATCATTGTTTTCATACACTCAGTTCTGAAGCGAAATTTTCTTGGTTTAATTGTGTGTGTGGAGAGAGAGAAACAGGAAACGAACGTGCGGAAGGCGGGGAAAGGGGGGGGGGGTGCGGAGAAGGAGAATGCAGGGTGTATGCACGCTCGCGACGGAATCGAAAAACCCGCCTTGCATATGAAATAGGCCGATTCCCCCAACCCTTTGTTAACATAAAGTTGAATTTTTTACGTTCCCCCAGTTGTAAGTTATCCGACAAATCCAGGAGAGAAAATTTTCACAGGAAAATTAACATTTTGTCATTTTCGAATTTTTTGTAGCAAACACTTCAGTGCTTTGGGTCGAATTTTTCACACACACCCCAATCTTCATTTTTCGAAACTTTCCACGTCCCTACTCCGTTGCCATGCGGGTCAGTAACAGCTTGACCCTGAAGCTGCTGTTTTCCGCCGCAGCGATTTTGCACCCACTGCAGCAGCGATTTTGTTCATAGTGTACATCCTCATGGAAAATCGGAGCAAGTCAAGCATTCGGTGAAACTCAGGAGACAGCCCCCATTGATAAAACGTTAATCGCCATCGACGGCTAAGGGATACAGGCCAATAAGTATGTTATCACCAATCGCAAAGGTCGCTGAGAAACTGGTCGTCAAGGAGCTTGCCGAGCATAATAACAATCAGCAGCACCGCAAATTAAACTCCACCACCACGGCGCTGCTGGAGATTGTGAGCTATGTTTTGGATGGCTTCAACGCCACCAAGCCTCAACGCACTGTTAGAGTAGCCCTGGACCTCACGAAGGCGTTTGACACTGTCAACATGGGCATACTGTCTGAGAAGCTACTGAGGTCCATCATCCCGCCTTCGCAGAAGCGATGGATTACCGCACTCATCAAAGATTACCCCAAAAAAGTAGGGGTGCCGTACCCATCAGGAAATTTTTGGGGTGTTCAGAAAAAAATTTTCCGATTCGGCTCAAAACTTTAACTGGAGGTCATTTAGAGCACTGAACCCGAATCTGGGGTCTATTCCTCGCCAGAGTTAGGGTTACTGTAGCTTACGGTAGGCATACTGCCTTTGAACTGGCGTTACTAACCCCACAATTTAAAAAAAAATCGAAAAATGGACCTAAAATTGGTGTCCAGCGTCCCGATTAACACCCACAGTGAAATTCTGAGTCAATGAGACTTTGACCGAGCTACCGTATACCCGCCGTAACCTACCGCAATTTATCGAAAATCGATAAACGGGTTGCAGATTCGTGTTAGGCAGCACGAGTAACTCCTATGTACAAGTTTTGAGACGATTTGACCGTAGCATTCTTGAAATCGTCAAAAGTCGCGTTTGGCCACCAAAATTTCCCCCATTTTGAAGCTTCGGAATGAATCAGATGGAATTTTTCAAATACTGACAAAGGGGCCTCAGATTCGTAATCAGCACCAAAAACTCAATCGAAGACAATTTTTTGAACATCCTGAAATTGCCATTCGTGTACGCCTTTTATGTACGCAAAGCTATGAAAATGCCCACTTTTGGAAATCTCATGTAAATCTCTGAGGCACTCAGGGGATTCTGAAGACGGATTATCGACACTGTTTCCCATAACTACAACTGTCAACACATGGTTTTATAAAAGCCCACGGGAAATGTGATGTAAGGTCTAGTAAGATGAGAAGTGGCTCCATCGAGGGCCGGGACAACGGTCTGTTTAACTCTGCGGCCCTCCATATGGTTGCTCGAATCAAAGCACACTTTGACGTTCTCTGGGTCCATTTGTAAAGGATGCTTACCCTTTCCACCATGGAGAACTGCGCCTGCCTCTCCATACTTATTCTATACGCTCCTTAACATCCTAGTTTTGTACAGCCCCTCAACGTAACGCTTTAACTATTGCGAACGAGTGCAATTCTTACCCGAGGCCCGTCCCTTCGTAGAAAGCTGTTCCAACTCCCGCTTCAACAAGGAAACCACTTCATCCATATGATCTGTGCACAGTAAGTCAGCGAAACTTGATATTGACTTCGACTTTGAAAGCAACATACACTCTAGATAACACGGTTGACCCAGCAACTCAAATAGATCCTAACAGCTCCTATCATAACGCTAACGTCGTTGACAGCACCGAAACGAGCCACGATGACTTTACTTGAACAGTTCTGAGTCACCAGATTGTAAAATTATACCTAACAAACAGCGCGATTGAAAGCGGAACTCACGAAAACAAGCGACACCCAAGGGTTATAGTGCTGTTGAATGGGATTCAATGAGACAAGCATTCTGATTGTGATATAACACGTATGGGCTACAAAAAAACGAAATCCCCAGGATCCCTTTGCGCGCGGTTGCGGAGGTCAAAGACATCAAACGAGCGGAGGGCAGACGGAGGCAGCAGCATCGCGCGCTTCATGAGTGTTGGGGATTTCGGTTTTTTTAACAGAGAATATACTTCCCGTTCAATGTCTCCATACTGGAGTAAGTCGCAGTAGATCACATTTCCTTCAGCTCACTTTTGAGATGAAGAAATTCATCAGTAGGTAGACATGTAATGCCCCTTTCAATCAAGCTGTTTGTCGCAACGACTTCCATTTGGCAGCACTATTACTATCGCTCGTTTTCTGTAGTTCCACCACGCTGCAATCTGTTATTTTGTAGAGATCGAGCTATCAAGCTACAACTCAAGACAGCACAAATAAGCAATCATGGCTCATTTTTGGCGCCTGCAACGGCTTTGTCAATGCAGTCGGAGTCGCTCGGACCTAGTTGTTGTTATCTCAACAATGTTAACGAGCCCATATGCTGCTTTCGAAAAAGCCGTATACAGAGATTCACCTTCGATCTTCTCGCACGTTCCGACTGCTCCATTGTGAGCACGATTACCATCTAAACCTTTTCGCGCCATTTTCAAGTCTTCCAAAACTTCTAAAAAGAACAGCATCTTTACTGAATGAAAAGCAGGAGAAAGGAGAAGAGCATTATACTGCTAACCCAAGAGCTGGTAATTACCGGGCAGGGAGCTGACTGGTTTGCGAGTAACTTCGCGACAAAATGCACAAACCGGAAAACTTGAAACCGAGGAGTGCTCCACGCTCATCGTGAGGCAGCTTAGGCAGCTTGTGTGACCACATGAAAGTACCTTTGGGAATCGAGTTGAGTCGTTGTAATCCTGAAAAAAAAACGATAACTGAGTTTGAAAAACACTTCTTCTGCATGAGTGAATTTGGGCCGCTTCAGAGCTGCCCGTAAATGCACGTACTCACTCTCGCACAGCCAACAGTTGCTCATGACCTTTCCAATATGCGATTTTGTCTACCGAACAAAGCGCAGCTGAACGAGCGCTCCCCTTCAGCTCCTTGCTACTGCAACTCGACAATCAGGGTAAAGCGACCATCACCTTAGGTCTTAACACTACACCACCGCATGCAAGGCTCCAAATAGACATTTGTGCAGCTTTTATTATTATATTATCGTTTAAATGTGGCAATCCTAATGTGTGAAGCGGAGAGACAACTACTCAAACAGAAATGTTTGAATTGACCATCACTGCTGGACGAGCGGAATTTCATGATAATTCATCGGATTTGCGAGGTTTTTTTTTTCAATAGTGACTACTCAGAAAGTCAGCGACCTTCACCCGCGCTTCAGGGTAGACATTCCACGGTGAAATGTCTGCAAGATGTGCGGCCACACCCCTCCAGCCTGAAAACTAGTGCTCCTTCCCTACCGAAAAGGGTTGTGAGCGTACCCTTCATATGGGCGGAAATTCTAATGCAATTTGATAAAGTTACAGAATTTCTCTTGAAAATAAATGAAAAATAATATTTTTTTCAAATTTTTGAGCAAGAGCTCACCTAACCACCTGCGACAGTTTGGCCAGAGAAAGTATAAACGACGCTTTAGGTTAGCTTGTGGCGAGCATTGACTCCCTTACTGATTTCGGTGCAAAACTCAGATCAAATCACTGGGGTTGCGCGTCCACTCACTCTCAACAATGACATCAATGGATATTATCGATTTTTCTCCACTATCTTTTTCGCCGACGTAACGTCGGCATGGATCCTGAAGAGACTCTGCGTTAACTATTGAAGGTTGGCGCAAACTCGGCGCCAGATGCTATAACATAGGTGCCACGAGTTTGCGCCAACCCTCGATAGGGAATGCAAGGCCTCTTCGGAATTCATACCGATGTTAACTGTCAAGAGGATCACCCAAAATACTCCATCATCCAAAAAAAGAATCTGATAGCAGTCCCCTCAGCGATCCATGACTTTAATATGCAAACTGCCTCTCCCGTTTTGACGTTTCGCAGTAAAGGTTTGTGGCCCAAAGACGCCGTAGCTATAGGCTATGAGCAAGCGCATGCCATACTTGTGATAAAGAGATAGAAAATATATAAAACAAGCCTCAAAACAGATTCCGCAACAGCGTAGATCGGCCACAGCCGCTGTATTCGCACCCTTCCCCTAAAAAAACAGTCAGAGAGCTTATTGTAGATGGTGCTATTAGGCGGACTTAAGCAAAGCTTAAAGGAGTAACGTATGATCAGGGTCAAGTAGGCCGTTAAGTAGAGCCTCAGCAGGGCTAGGATTCCCATCCCATTGAGTATTTATTTATCTTTATTTCTTGAGCGTCGTTACCGAAGCGGGCAAAAAACCACAAAGCAGTGGATTCGAATCACAGAAAGGAATTGAGAAGCAATTCAAAACTCAACGCCACTGAGCTCTAAAAATCAAGACTTCAAGTGGACCACAAGACCATTGCTCTGATCAGAATAATCGGAAAGGCGAGCCAATAAAGGTTGAGGGGCAGTGAGAAGAAGCCGAAGTAGTGCCAGAAGACTGGAACCGATTAGTATTTGCCTGCCAGACCCTCTGCCCGAAGTGTCGCTCTGAGAAAAAAATCTTACGATCCTTACACGGAAACGTTCTATTTGGGATGAAAAAAAAACTCGACCCCCTCATAACCCGATAAGAATTCAGACAACCGCGCTTGACTATGGCAAGCCATAATACAAGCAGGGCTGGTTACAACACTTCTTCGGCTGCCCAGAAGTATGACCCCGTCGAGCGAGACCAAATCAGGGTCAAATTCGCAGTTGTCTCGGTACTACGATCTCCTTACCTAGTGAGAGGAACTTTCGAGAAAATTACAATTCCCACCGATATTACCGTTTTGGACCAGAATTCCCGCGACCCCCCTCCCCCATCAGGGTACTGCACGAGGTGTGAGTAGAGTGAGCACTTTTAAAAAAGAGACCGAACGAACGAATTTCGAATAAATTCGTTCATTTTTTATTTCGAACGAACGAATTTCGAATAAATTCGTTCATTTTTTATTTCGAACGAACGAATTTCGAATAAATTCGTTCATTTTTTATTTCGAACGAACGAATTTCGAATAAATTCGTTCATTTTTTATTTGGAACGAACGAATTTCGAATAAATTCGTTCATTTTTTATTTCGAACGAACGAATTTCGGACAAATTCGTTCATTTTTTATTTCGAACGAACGAATTTCGAATAAATTCGTTCATTTTTTATTTCGAACGAACGAATTTCGAATAAATTCGTTCATTTTTTATTTCGAACGAACGAATTTCGAATAAATTCGTTCATTTTTTATTTCGAACGAACGAATTTCGAATAAATTCGTTCATTTTTTATTTCGAACGAACGAATTTCGAATAAATTCGTTCACTTTTTATTTCGAACGAACGAATATTCGAAATTCGAATATTCGAATGACGAATAATTCAAGCATCCATAGAAATATCGCGCAACTACGAAGTGAGCGGCAATAACAAGTTGAATTCTTCTTCTAAAGCTTTATTTCCACCTACAAATGTTAATTAGGCACGACTCATCTCTAAACCTGTACGGGCTACAATGCAAAGAAAGCTACAAAATCATTTCTTCCGCTCTAACTTAGCCTAAGGAGCTTATTCGAGGTGCCGAACATGAATAAGAGGTCCACTTTCGTTGCTTCTTAAGATCACGGTAAGTTTAGGGTAATTATATCGTTAAAGTCTCCGATATGACTGAAATTTCGCCTAGAGAACCTACCCGTAAACCTTCTCAGATAAAAAGGAGCTCGACGCTCACTCCGATCTTCCCACTTTCCCGGAGACACGATATAGGCGAGTGCTTGCCCTCCTGACACGAGAGCGTGCCCATCACGAGCAAAGCGTGCCCCCGAAAAGATGCTGGACGCTCAAGACGCTAGTTTCCAAGGGAGGCATACGACGCGGTTCGGAGCCAGGACACGGATGAAGGCAATGCCTTCTGTCCAATTGCCCAATTTCGCGGTACTTGGCTCCGCCTGGACGCTGAAGGCCCTGCTCAATTGCTGGTTGCCCTAGTTGGTGCTCGGTACACTGGCCGAGTCGCGTGTTGGCGTGCGGCCGCGTCGTGCACCGGTGCGTGAGTATATTTTTGAAAACGAAAAGCTCAGAGGGGCTTATCACCAGGGCAAGAAGCAGCTACTCGCCCACGACAGTCGCTACCGCCCCCGCGATAGCTATTACCGTGGGCGACAAAACTTCGGATTTTGCGCTCCACGGCCACTATCCCGCTGGCGGCTTTCAGCGGGGCGTGGAGCGCGTTTCTGTCTGAGCCATTAATCCTTCAAAAATTTCGAAAAGAATAAGAGATTCTCAATCCACTGCTCAAAAATTCAAGCCAAATCGGTGCTATCACTAGAAGGGGGGGAGTACCAATTGCCATCCCACTAGGGCTCTCCCATTTTTCCGTGCCGCCGCGCAATTATAACACCAATCCGGGGTTTCCTCCCCTGCCAGAAGCGTTGCGGCGCGGAGAAATTGGTGTAAGGTAGCGCGGTGAAAAAAGGGCTAGAATTAGAGTTTCTAGGGTCCAAAGAAGCCAGTTCGTGCACACGTGCACAGCGATGACGAAAAAGATCGGTCTCATGCTGAGCAGTCAAAAATCATCGACATTCAGAGGACGAAATAAATGCAAATTTAACGAATAAAAACAGTTGAACAATGACAGCATCACTTCAGTCAATGTTTTTGACTAGATCTATACATAAATTCGAAGGTTCATTGATTGAAATTCAATTTCAAGCCAGCTGAGGTTCTTAATATAAGAGGTCATCGATGCCTATGATGTGGAGTGGGCTCGTACACCATGAAAAGACAAGAGAGTTCAGGTTTCAGGTTTGGCCCAAAACAGTGTTTTTTTCGTGACTTTTTCTTATAGGTCCTACTACTCGAGACCCAGAAAAGGAGTTGGAGAGAAAAAGACGACAAGCATATTTGATTGCGACCACTGCCTTTAAACGTCGACAAACCACGGCACTGTGCCGCAACCTTCCATAACACCGGAAACGGATGTCAAATCTGTGCTTATCACCCCCAGAGGTTCTTATGGCGGCCACTTGGCCACCCCCATTTCTCCGCGACACAACGATTTCGGAAGAGAAGGAAAACCCCGGGTTGCTGTCATAGGTTCGTTGGGGTGGAGACAACGGTTCGAGAGGTGAAGGTTGTTTAGGATACCTGAGTGGAGAATGGTGAAGGTTCCCTATAGACTAGCAACTTCAAAATTTGTCGTTTTCTTGATCCTCTTTTTCTTGCATTCAATGAATGTTTATTTTTGATCATTAATTTTGAAACATTTTTTTCCGTTAGATGACATCCTTTAGAAATTCACTATTCTCAATGAAATGATCTGCGTAGGTCATGATAAATTTCCTTTAAGCTGTCTTGGAGTCAAAATCTGTCGGAAAATTTCTTCAGAAGATTTTCGAAAAACTACCTGTTCTTCGCTCATACCATTTTTACCCTTTCAGATGTATCTTTGAATAGAGCTGTTTCCAAAATCTTCATGAAATTTTGCGTCAAATAATGTTTTCAATTTGAGAAAATACGTTCCCAATCTCTCAGCTGATTTCAATATATGAATTAACGTTTCTTTCTTTAAAAGCAATCAGTTTTTCGTCCATAACTTCTTTACCCTAAGAGACAGCCCTTTCGTGAAAATTGTTTTTGGAATCCCCATAAAACTCTGCATCGAATAGCGTTTGCAGTTTGGAAAAATATTTTCTCGATCCTTCAGCCTGACTCATTTTACGAAACACCGAGTTTTCGCCTTATAACTCTTTAACCGTTGAAGAAAGGGTTTGGCCAAGATTGTTTCTAAAATCTCTGTATAATTCGGTGTCGAATGATATATCGGGTTCCTAACTTTGCTTGCCCCGTAAGTCATCCAGGTCGGTGAAGCCGATTTTCATAGTTATCTCCATAGGGTGCTCTCGCCTCTATGGTTTAAATCAGAGACGCAGAGTTCTGCCGGAGCCAACAACGGGCTCGGCTCCACCTCGGCTGGCTCATGAAGCAAGCAAAGTTAGGAACCCGATGTCATTCGACGCAGAATTTTACGTAGATTTCAAAAACGACGTTCAACAAAACCCTATCTCCAAAGGTTAAAGAGTTATAGGCGGAAAACCGGTGCTTCGTAAAATGGATTAGGCTGAAAGATCGAGAAAATCCTTCTCCAAACTGGAAGCACAAGTTGACGCAGAATTACATCGAGATTTTTAAAAGAAGCTTCACCGAAGGTCTCTCCAAGCACAAAAAAATTATGAACGAAAAACAAATAATTTCAGGCTAAAAAAATGGACTTTATAAACTGAATTCGGCTGGAAGAAGGAGAACTTATCTTTCAAAACTGAAAGCGTTTTTCAATGCAGAAATATAGGTGGATACCGAGAACAACTTTCACCAAAGGTCTATCTCTGAGCACAAGAAAGTTATGGAAGAAAAACCGATATGTTCAGGCGAAAAAAATGCACTTTATAAACTGAGATCGGCTGGAAGAATGGGAACGTATTTTTTAAAATCAAAAACTCTATTTGACGCAGAATTTCATGGGGATTCCGAAAGCAACCTTCACCAAAGATCTATCTTCAAGCACAAAAAAGTTATGAACGAAAAATCGGCAGTGACACCCACTCAATCTTGAAAATGACTTGCATGAGTGTTGGGTCACTTTCATTCTTTTTCGGGGCGTTTCACCGGTTGTCACCGGTTTTCCCAATGGTGAAGGTTCCCCCTTCACCTGCCCAGAGGTGAAGGTTGAAGGAGTACATGGCTCCACCTAACGAAGCTATGGTTGGTGTTATCATTGCGCGGCGGCATGAAAAAAATGGGCGTGGCCAAATTTGATTGCCATGTGGCTCCCCCTGTTAGAACCGCCCTAGTAGCCTCATCAGACGGTGTGGTGAAAAAATTTAGCTCTTGCGTTCGGAAAAATGGAACAATGGAAGAGTGAAGGAAATGAATTCAGGCTTGAAGGGTATGTCGATTCCTTCCTACATTAGGCCGATTTTCATATTTTTGTTAAATGAGCTCGGGTATTCAAAGTCGAATAACGTTCGAATATTCACCTCTGCGAATAATCGAATTTGAATAATGTTCGAATATTCACCTCTTCCGAATAGTCGAATTCGAATAATATTCGAATATTACCTTTTCCGAATAGTCGAATTCGAATAATATTCGAATATTCACCTTTTCCGAATAGTCGAATTCGAATAATATTCGAATATTCACCTTTTCCGAATAGTCGAATTCGAATAATATTCGAATATTCACCTTTTCCCAATAGTCGAATTCGAATAATATTCGAATATTCACATTTTCCGAAGAGTCGAATTCGAATAATATTCGAATATTCACCTTTTGCGAATAGTCGAACTCGAATAATATTCGAATATTCATCTTTTCCGAATAGTCGAATTCGAATAATATTCGAATATTCACCTTTTCCGAATAGTCGAATTCGAATAATATTCGAATATTCACCTTTTCCGAATAGTCGAATTCGAATAATTTTCGAATATTCACCTTTTCCGAATAGTCGAATTCGAATCATATTCGAATATTCACCTTTTCCGAATAGTCGAATTCGAATAATATTCGAATATTCACCTTTTCCGAATAGTCGAATTCGAATAATATTCGAATATTCACTTTTTGCGAATAGTCGAATTCGAATAATGTTCGAAGATTCACACTTTTCGAATATTCGAATGTTCGAATGAAAATTCGTTCGAAAAATTCGAATATTTATTCGAACTCGAACATTCGATCCTCACTCTAGTGTGGAGCAGACAAAATTTACTCACAGCCCCCAGGATGGTGATTTGGTCAATTTATCGGCTATTTTCTTAAAACCCGATAAGCGTGATTTGGTGAATTTTCGACGGTTCTCAGACTGCCCAAGAACGTGACTTGGTCTCTTTTTGTAATATTTGAAGAAGAGGAACGTTTCATGTAAATTGGAAGGTGTAATCAAATTTTCCATAGCAGCTGATCCCAAACAGGGTATAACTTCATTCAGAGAGGACCGCTTGGTCTCCCACTCTGAAGATTTGGAAAATGTTGCGAACACCGATTTCAAAAACTTACGGAAGTCTTCCGTAAGTTGTTGGAATCATTTATCGTAAGTTGCGCAGCCTCATGCCTAACATGTTCGTTACATTTTCGGAATCGTTCATTAACACTCTTAAATGTTGTTCCCAACTATTACCTTGATGCAGAAAATCTG
Organism: Aplectana chamaeleonis; assembly: GCA_029168955.1. Lineage (NCBI taxonomy): Eukaryota > Metazoa > Nematoda > Chromadorea > Rhabditida > Cosmocercidae > Aplectana > Aplectana chamaeleonis. Next base: position 230,613 of record JAPDOI010000906.1, read on the forward strand.
CGGTTATTGAAAAAAAAGTTGTTTTCTCCTCTGTTCAGGCTGTTTTGGCAAGGCGTAATACAGCATTCGATTTCTCCTTCTAATCCAGGTTCTATATCGCTTCCCGTAAAACTTGTTATTTTTAGAAGTTTGTATTTGAGTAGAAAGTAGTGAATAATTATATCTGTCGAGACTCGTCTTCTTTTGAATCACCTAATCTACCTCTAATGAAAGGAAATTCGGCTTCTATCAGCACAAGATGATGACCCTCACAAGGACTCACGGGATTCCTTCATGAGAGCAACTTCAGCATTTTTTTCTAAAATTTTATTTCGCAAAACTTCTTCTTTGTGCGATGACTTTGTGACGCCAAATTTTAGAGTTGAAAAAACAAGCAAACCACTAATCAGCAAAATTTATTTTGCGGAGTATTGATTTTGTTTTCAAAAAATCTAAAAAAAGCTTGGAATCGGTTGTTTGATAAAGTAAAAAATATTTGGTAATAATAACAGTTTTAAATAAGGGATTGTTTGTATTACTCAGCAATAAATGAAGTGAGCGCTTCAACGTCTTTACAAAAAAAAAGAAGTTTCATGAAATGATGTTATTTCATCGAAGGCAGATTAGGCTTTCCAAAAGGAGAGTATCGACAGATAATTTATCACTGCTACCACACTCTTTATTCAAATGCGAATTTTGCTACGGAGTCAAGATCAAAAATTGGTACTCTTTCGGAATAGACGACCCACCTAAAAGAATCGGATTTTCGAGGTGTTTCATATCTGTTCTTTGCACAAATTTTACATGTTGTTCGATGCTTCTACATGTTTAGAAGCAAAAACGTGACAGAATGATCATGGAGCTGCATGCAAAAACCATTTTTTACCCAAGTGGGTCGTATATGCCAAAAGAGTGCCCAAAATTTGCCATCAACCCCTCAAAGGGAAGCTCTGAACGAATCAAGTCGAAAACTTCGGAAAATCGACAAATAAACCCCAGACTCGTGATCAGCGCCCCAAATAACCATTCTGGAAGGTTTCAAGCCATATCTGGAACATTTTTCGAAAACGCTTCTAGAGCCCTCTAATTGGTATAAATATACGCCCAACCGAAAATCCGTACAAGTCCAAAACGCGACAACGTTAGGAAATGTGCCTTCTCCCAAACTCTGCTACGGGGGGTAGTTTTGGGCGCTGAACACATTTGTGAAGTTCGTTTCCGGATTTTACAAACACTTATGCGCGTTTTTTGATAGAAAAAAGGAGCTTAACAAAAAATTGGAGACTTCTAGCCTCTTCAAATTTGTAACTCATGGATCCCCAGCTTATTGTTTTGAAAAATAGGAAACCGACTTCGAATACAAGCTCAGTACGTCAAATAACCGTTATTCGAACTTTTTAGCCAAATTCATCCGAGAGCCACAAATGTCAGGTTCATCTCATCCGCAGGAAATACGAATTTTGACAGGCCATAACTTTTTTCGCAGATGTCTGTAGCAAAATCCGAGTTTAGATTGGAAGAGAGCGTGCCAGAGTTGACTAGAAAACATTCATCAGCTTTCTGATCCGGGAAAACCATGTGAGGTTCCTAGTAAGTACTTCACTCAGCTTCCGGATGGAATTCTTATTTTGCTGACTTTTTCCCCAGAATTTCAGGTTTCTTTCACTTTTCACGCTTACTTGAACGGAATAAGCATAAACGGGATGTCAGATAATGTGACCACAAGTCCTACGAGGCAGTCCAGTGAGACTGTATTGCTGATAGTTTCGAAGTAGTAACTTCTGAACACGCTGCTTATTTTTTTTACTCGCGTTTGCTTCCTCGTTTCGAAATTGATGTAAACAATAACGGTTTTTAAACAGAATATTCGGTTGGCGGTCAAAAAAAAAAGATTTGAGAAAGGAAGTGTAACGCAAGGCAAAGTGAAGAGTGGGAAACGATTGAATTGATCAATAGAAGAGAAGGTTGCAAAGCCTTTCAGTTACTTGTTACTGCAAATATTTGTCATGCTTCCCACTTCTACTAGAGTTGCCTGCCGATTAGTGCTTTTTGTAACTAACGATAACTAAACTGCAAGTTTCTTCACGCTCATAAGGCCCATCGAAACATGATTTTACCACTTTAAGCTGCTCGTAACATTATCGAAAACTTCAGAGCAGCCGAGTTCAGACCCCAATACATATCACCGTACCTCAGACCCCCTCCCTATCCTCCTTATCGCCCATTTTCTGGCAAAAAATTGGCGTTTCACACTGGCTCAAGGTGCAATCCCCCATGTGCTTATATGCTATGCGCGCAGAGTATGATGGTATGAAGGGAAATACTACCTGACTTGCAGGTCAACCATATATATATATATATATATATATATATATATATATATATATATATATATATATATATATATATATATATATATATATATATATATATATATATATATATATATATATATATATATATATATATATATATATATATATATATATATATATATATATACGCGATTATCTGAATCCACATTTTTTTGGAAATGAATGTGATTTCACCTCTAGTCTCCCCTGTTGTGCATATTCATGCGAAAATACATGGAAAAATGACACATAATGGGGGAGTGGGTTGAAGAAAATATTGCCGCACACAAAGGTCATAATGTTGTCCACTACGGGGATTTTTATAAATTCCTGAGCGGATGAGAAACGTTTCCCAAGTTTTCCTGAGAGGTTGGAACCCTTGAGGTAGAGGTTCAAACGAGAAGCATTTAAGGGTTTTCGGCACTCGAAGCTATCGTCCACGTCATAGTTTCGGGAAGCCGCGACCCTGCTTCGATATCTCATTTATAGAAATCGAGCAGTTGGTCTTGAGAAACATAATGCTAGAAATGGAAAAACAACCGCTGCGCCCCCCCCCCCCCACCGAAGATAGCGAGATAATAGCTGTGTTGCCGCTTCCGAGAGATACGAGACAGACCATACCTCCCTACATTTTTATTTTAATTTCGAAGCAAATCTCAATTCTCGATATCCGACAAACTCAGTTCCATAGGAGAAGAGCTAAGCTTTCAAATGGTATGCTACTTATAGTGGAATGATCCCAGACAGAGAGAAAAAATTTCCCGACCTACTTTGACGCAGGATTTTTCTAAGCGGCCTGACCATATGAGGCTCGTGCACCATAGGCGAAGCATAATCTAGCACAGAACAATCATTTTGAACGAATTCGTGAACGTACACGAACAACTCACCTTCTGTGAACGACGTTCATTCTGTCTCGGGAGATCACGGCTAGCTGAAATTATCGTCCATCACTGCTCGAGAGATCGCCGCGTCGAGCACATGTGGCACGCACGCAAGCGAGGAGGTAGTGCTAGTATCATTGCCTCCTCGTTTGCGTGCGTGCCATATGTGTTCGACGCGGCGGTCTCTCGAGCAGTGATCGATCATACTATCTCTTAGTCCAGTTCACACTTCCATGGCGGCGCGACGCGATGACATGGCTTTGGTGAACATCGATCAATTTTGCGTCGGCCGTCGATCCGCACTTTAAAGCCACAGTCCAAGCTCAGAATCAATTTTTCGTATTTCAGCCTATCTTGGAGAAAATTTCACGCTGATCACAATGATGTCTCCAGAATCGCCGAGAACTCACTGCGAACTGAGTTACGGCTCCTCAAAAATTTTGAATTTGAACCGGTAGAAGTTCGCGGACGAGTTGTCTCGAGCCTGTATTTTCTCGTTACTCGCAGCCATAATTCTGAATAAGGTCACAATATAAAGCCAGACCGCAAACAAAAAGAAGAACATAGATTCTGAACAAAATCATTCGTACGTCTCTTCCCAATTGAGACCGGAAAACTGCCAGTGGGCGTTGCCCATTTTTTCTTTAAAGGGGGCGTGGCCGACTTTTTTCCAAGCTTTTTCTCGCTTATTTGAGCGAACTGAGATTTCGCGCATTTCAGGGTTGCTATAGACGGCGACCGGACCAAAATATCAAAAATTACCTCTGAGGTTGGACTGTGCCTTTAAGCATGCCTTCGCGTCGCTACGCAACGGAAGTATAAACTCGGCCTTAGGCGGCGTTCAGAGTTCACTCGTGGCGCGATGTTATAATAAGCCTACGTATCGATCAAGCGACGGCGCGTCACCGCTGAACCAAATCTAACAATCAAAGGAGTAAAATAAGCATATCTAAGATCACATGCACTCAAAATTACACGAAAAAACTGTTGGTGTAGCGAGAAAAAATGCCGTGGCTCGTTTACGAGAAATCGCGTAAGTACGCGTAGTCACCCAGCGTTCGCGCACCGTTCACACCTTCTCGCGTAGCATTGACATGTGTCGTCGCGTCGCCCCGCAAAAAAACTCTGAGCGGCGCCTTAGAGTTAGAGCGTGCCGATGACGACCGAGAGCTGTCTGCAATTGCATAATCGAGCAATTAGATACAGTCAGTTCTGGCGCACGCTGCGTTACCATCCGAACGTCCGTCGTTGCACCGTAGCTGAGATATGAGCCCCGAAGCCATAATAGCTTTGAAAGGGAAGCGAATCCCAAGTTGGGGAGCCTAAAAGCGCTGCCAATTCAGAGGGATGGACTTGTTGTCCCTCACACCAAAGACACATGAGAGGAACAGCTCGTCCCAAAAAGCAAAACTAAACCGCTTTTTTCAGAGACGGTTCGAAGCAGGGCACATGTTCTCCTGAAAACAAGGCTAATCCCGATGGCATAACGCAAGTTCATATGGAAATAAGATCTATGAGGAGAGATAACATGTGCTATTTCTATACCCCGCGCAGCCTCCGTGATGGTTAGCTTCGAGAAGCTAGGATCCAAACTTGGTGCGAACCAAGTTAGGGGGGGGGGCACCCAAGATTCGTTCATAGAGAAAAATCTTTCCGATACAAATATCCTATAACGTTACCAGCATAGTTTACCTCCAAATTCCATAGAAATACATCGGTATCATTCATTCCTCCCTTGATTTCTGAGTAACCACCCCCAACCAGGTTGGCACCCCCGAACTTCAAGGTGAAATACGCAGTGCGCTAAGGGGTTTATCCCTCCGCCGGCCAACCATCAATGTCCCAGGGGATGGAAAGAGCTCCGTCGATAGGCCAGCGGGGTATAAACCCCGCCCCGTACTCCGATCTCCCGTGTACCAGAACATGGACCGGCATCTGATATGCTTCTTTGAGATTTGAATTTGGATGTTATCGCAGCAGAGGGGGGGGGGCGCTTTACCATCGCACTTAGCCACAACCAAGTACCGGTCAAAATCTACGGGTCTGCCCCCGATCTACAGTACTCTGTTCTTTGCAAGGCCGACATGGATTACGAGTCCATGGTCGGGCGAGAATGATATAAAAACATGGTCGCATATGCGCCACCAATTCATGTTGGTCCTGCCGAGAGCAGGGGTACTGTGTATCAGGGGCAGGCCTGCAGATTTTAACATTAAGGGCTTGTCACTTAGCCAGACTCATTTTTACGTGCCGCAACGACTCTCCCGGTTGTGGAAGGGGAGGGAAACCCCGGGGTAGTATTCTAAATGCGCGACCGCACTGGAACTCGGGCGTGGCCGAATGCCCCCCCCCATGCTGCGATAGCACCGGAATTCTTCATCAAACGTATAACCAAGAATTCCGTAAGAACAGCTAGCACCTTCACCGATTGACTGCTTGGCATACTTTTGAGTGAAACACTGATTCAACGCATTTTGGCATAAAACAACATAAGCTGCCGAGGAAGTAAACTCAGAAAACAAAAGAAAACGAGACGAGCCCCCGAATGTAGTGTTTTCGATTTTTCATTGCCGCGCCGCGAGATCACAGCGCCGCGGTGTGTGATTGGAGCGCGCTGAATGAGCGAGAATGCTGAATACCACTCCAGCCATAAGTTCGTTTGGTGGTGGAGATAGCGGGCTGAGAGATGAAGGCTCTTTCGGGTACTCATGTGCACAAAGGTGAAGGTTCCCTCCAAATCTGTGGTTTCAAAAATGAATGTTTTCTTAAACATCTTTTTTGGCAATTAAGATTTTTCCTTTTTTAATACAATTTATTGATAAAAAAATCAAACTGTTTCCAAGTTCAACCGCCTTGTCAGATTTATTATTTTGAATAGGATAATCTGCTTAAGCTATATAGATTTTTTGAGCTGTGCTGAATTCACGATTTTTCAAAAGAAAACTCGAAATGAATTGAAAGAATTACCGGGTTTTCGCTTGTAATTTATTTTGCCTTTGAAAAGTGAACTAGTGAAGATTGTTCCCGGTATAATTGTAAAATAAATTGCTGCGTAGATTAACGGTTACAGGTTGGAAAATTATTTCTGCGCTCCTCCAACAGATTTCAATTCATGAAACGCCGTTTTTCGCTCAAACTCAGGCAATCGCGGGCGTCGGTGGCCGGTTAAAACGCCCCTTTCCCAGTCAAATTGATCGGATCTGGCTGATCGGCGTAGGTTTCGGCATGACTCATAACTGCCGAAGTTTTCGTGGTAATGTCTCATATATGGCGGAGATTTCGGGTCGACGTGTTGCAGTGTCTGCACTGTTTTTCTCTGATACTTTCTCGTGTAGAGCGCGTGAGTGGCAGCCCACAATGTATGCACTGCCTTTAAATGTGAGGTGTTTGTGCTTGTCGTTGTTGGTATTGTTAGGGATATCGAAGCTCTGGCGGGCGTCGGTGGCAGGTTGATTCGCCAATGCTGCCTCTCGGCCTGTCACCGACGCCCGCGACTGCAGGAGTGGTAGGTGGTGGTCGGTGGGAGGTGATAAGGCAAAACTTTCGGTGTAAACACGTGGGTGCGACGTCATTTTGAGTGGTCGGTGGGAGGTGATTAGGCAGAGCTCTCGGCGTGAAAGGGTCAACTGTGACGTGGCATTGTAGGGTCGATGGGAGGTTGACACGCGGAGTTTTCGGGCCTTGCCCGCCCTTTTTTTCATTTTCGAGCGGCAGCACGCTACCTGTTCAACTCCCCTCAACCGGCCACCGATCCCCGCGAGTGTGTGAGAAGCTATCAGATTTTCGCTCATACCTTTTTTACGCTCAGAGATAAACCTTCGGCGAAGGTTGCTTTCGGAATCTCCATGGAATTTTGCGTCGGCTAAGGTTTTCAGATTGGATCCCTCAGACTATTTCATTTTATGGAATACCAGTTTTTAGCCTGTAACTTTTTAACCGTTAAAGATATGCTGCAGTGAAGATTTCCTGTTTGTGAAATCTACGTGAAATTCGGCGTCGATTGGTATGCCGGTTTCCTAACTTTACTGGCTCCCTGAGCCAGCAAGGTCGGTGAAGCCGAGCCCCATTCTCAGAAACTCTGAGGGTCCGACCGCAGATTTATCTCTGGTCGAAACCCCTACCGTTCTTACCCCTTACCGTTGGACATGGGGAAGGGGGGGGGGGACAATGTTAAAGGGACCTTCACGGCAGAAATCTGGGGATAACTATGGAGCTCAGCTCTACCGGCGTGGTTGGCTTTTCTTGCCGGTTGTCGACCGTTTTGGGACTTTTTAGCCGATCGCCGTTAGCCGAAATCTCAAAATCGTTTGCCGCACATCCCTGATCCCGCCAGCGGCAAGCGACGACCGTTTGCGACGCTGTCGTCGTGTTTCTGTCCGCGAATGATTCGAGGTGTACTGCGACCAACGCACGCGCCATGTTTTCGTCTGAAAATGTGGGGCGATGATACTATGTTGCCCCGATTGTGTATACGCCATGGTGGAAAAGGAAAATAACAAGAGGGCTCTGGAAAGTCTCTAGTGACCTGTCAATTTCGATTATCACCAGTGGCGGAACGGTGGGCCTCGGTGAGATATAACTGGTGATAAGGAGGTTCCGACGAAAAAACCACCGCTCCGCGCTGTGATAATCGAAAACAGGAGTTCACTTGGATTGAACCAGAGTCTAGATATAGCCTAGCTCCTTCATTTTGAACCGATGGAAGTGAGACTTATTGGGGTTATCATGTTAGAATTTCATTATTACTGTATTATTTTATAATACCATGACCGACCGCTCCGCTGCTGGCTACGCCCGAGAGATTGGCTTTACGTGAATAGTCACTGTGTATGCGCCATGAAACTCCTGTTAGAATAAAAGGAATCATTTCAAATAGAAAGTGCTTTATCATGGAGTATTTACAAAACAAAATTAGCAAGGCGTAATGGAAATCTAGTGCAAAACGATAGAATGCTTCGAGTAGAAGAACAGGTACTGTTGGAAATCTGAGAAAAAACGAATTCAAAGTTTTCAAAAACATGCAACTCCTAATAGCGGAGGTAAGTTCAGGTACACGTACTGTTTCAAACAGCACTAATAACGGTTCGTGAGCAGTGAGAAGCTTAGCGCGAAAACACGGGTATATCCTAATAACATCATAATAGTACAACGGAGCCTCCAAATCGATGTCCGAATCGGTTTCAGGCAGAGCTCGACTTGAATTTGTTGCGTATGAACGGCTACGAGGTACTTGAAGTTTGGTAATACCTGAAACGAGGATAAATGTACCGATAGGTATGCAGCGATTTGTAATCTGCGATGAACAGCTTCGTTTCACTACTAGCGTCGTTTGCCGGCAAACGCAGGTCTGCTCCGTCGGCTCGACGGCGCGAAGTCGGCCCCTCACTTCCCGACATATCGTCAATCTCTGAAAAGGGGTAAGCTGCGTCGCAACTGGTGGCGCGCGTGTCGATCGTGTGGGACCCGTTACGGATTAAAAACCATCGATTTCTCCATCGTCAACAATCTTGCAGGACTCGACTCCGTTGAAATAGAGAAGCGGTTCTTGCAGCACAGGGAAACCAGGGTGTTCCTACTCAGTTTGGGAAGATACTCCGTGAGCTGTACAACAACTTCACAACTATCATACTAGTTCACCATTCTACAGAGAGATCATCGTCGATGTGAAGAGAGGGGTTCGTCGAGATGATACCATTTCACAGAAACCCTTCAGCGCCTCTCTTGAAAACGTTGGAATGGCAAGCTATGGAAGTGAAGGTCGACGGTCAGCAGCTAAATCATCTTCGCTCCGCTGATGACATTGTTCTCAAAGGGAGGGGGACTTTAGGACAAAATCATTATAGGATGGAGTAATTATACGCCATCTCGCGCCTCGTCAAAGTTGCCAACAGCAATCTTCCTCTCTGTGAGAGACATTAGACAGCCAAGATCTGGCCGCGGCGGCGAGGGCTGGGGCTCGGACGAGTTTTACAGGCGCCCTCCATTATGAAGGCTGCTTATCGCCCATCACGACTGGACCACAGAAGAGAACCAATTCCTCGCCACTATTGATTACAGGAGTGGTAGAGATGAATTATTACAATAACACATAAATCATTTAATCATGAGACCTCAAAAGAGTCCCTATGGGAACTAAATTATTCCTTCATGGCCACCTGATCATCTTTTTTTAGATAAAACAAGCAGATACAGCACTCATGCACACGAGTTATCTAGTCAGGATAAGTTTCCAACGAGGGGTGTGCATTTACCGTTTACCGATTCATCGGATTTACCGGTATTTGATCCTGAGAGCAGTTCTCTGGGCCCGCATACGGGACGGAGGAAAAATCATCGAATATGACTACGAGCCGTATTTATTTGGTACAAATTCAGGAGCCTTGCAGGCTATGAAATTTTGTATGTTTTGAAAGAGAGGTTCGTAGAAAATAAAAAGCCACACAAGCTGCCTAGGCACGCCCTTATGCCAACGAGGTTTTAGACGTAACCGGAAGTCATTTAATTCAGAGAATCTTTTTTCTAAATATTGGAAAATGTATTCCAAGCCAAGATTAAAACGTATTGTCTGATTTGACATTATTTTGTTTACTATTTTATGTACCGACTTCCATCTCTTCATTTCTTTTTTTTTCATTCAATTTTCACATTTTTCATTCGATTAGTTCGGCTAGGTATGCATTTTACCATTTTTATCATATTCATTTTATTTCATATGTATATGTTATCACGCCTTAATCAATTAAATATTTTCAACTATCTTATTGCACTCATATTCTGTACTCTTTCATCTGATAAATACTCAGTCGTTCTTCGGGATACTTTTCTACGACCAAATCGACAAGAGAATCAAGCCTCCGATTTTACCAATGGCGAAGCGATTACCTTGGGTCAGCTAAGCGTAACCACTCTCCTTTCATCTCCGATGCGAAGGCACGTTCCTTCGTCGCGCCGCGACGAGCTGGTCGTAGCGCGACGTCGGCGAGAGATAAGTAATTGGGGGGAGTCCTTGCTCCCCACTGGCAAACTATGAGAAGGTGCGAGCCATCGTTAACGAGGTATGCTATAATCGTTTTGTCCTAAAGTCCACCACCCTTCTCAAAACACCATATATCGGGCCAGCCGAACGAATGCTGACCGATTTCGGCAACGAGTGTGGAAAAATCGGCCCCCAGCTGAATCTGACGAAAACGATGATCATGAAAAACGAATACATTTCTGATGCTCCATTCATGCTCAACGGAAGACCATCCCTGAATGTTCAAGCTACGTGTCTCTAGGCTGCGAGGACAACATGAAGAACGATCTAGTACCGGAGTTGAGAAGGGGGAACCGAGCAGCTTGGGGAGCTTTTGAAACCCTCGAGGAAGTCGTTATGATGACAAAGGGTATCCGGACGCTTCGGAGACCTGGGCATTACGCAAGCAGGATGAAAGTGCGGTCTGCGACATTCAGCGCGCAATCGAGAGGACGATGCTCGGAGTGTCACGTTTCACGCTAGGGAGATATGGAGTTCGGAAATCCGTGCTCGTCGTTGAATATGCTAAGTCGTAAAAAGCCAGGTGGACCGAACACGTTATACGTTCCAAAGATAAGCGTAGGACAAGAGCCGTAACAGTTTGGGTAACGCGAGACCTCAAGCGTACTGGCCGTCCTCCAACACGATGGTCGAACTTCTTCGCCAAGAGCCTTGACGAAAGCAGTGAGAGTCTTCGTGTTTCTAGAGCGAGTAGGATTTCCTAGCCAAGTATGGCGCGCGATAGGGACGAATGGAGACGTTACTGGTGCCCGCTCGACAGTGTCGATGATCAATGATAGGACAGGTGATACGGGTGATACTCTACTTGGATTCATGTCTATCGAATACCTTCCTGATGGATGATCAACACGCCCGCCTCCCTCGTATGCAGATAGTCTCATTCGGACTGACTTTACGAAAAAATAGAGGTGAGAAAGTCGAAATGGAGGAATGCGGTGAGCGATATCAGTCCTTTTTCATCCGTAACGGGGCTATTCCAGACTCTCGAAACGTGCGCTCTTTGTTGCAACGCGGCTTGACCGAAGCCAGAGATTGACGATATATTGAATATGCTAGCGTACACCAATGATTTCCTTCTGTCACTGCAGTTGACTACGTAAAACAGAAAAACCAGGCGAAAGCAGTTTTTTTCTCTTCGCAGTTGTTTGAGATGTTTTTGTACTAACAAGGGAAGTGCTTTTGGCGGTACACGCATCTGCAGAAACGACTTGTATTTATGGTATCTCTTGGGCCTAAACTTTGTACAGACTGATAGGGTTTCGGTCTTGTATGGATTTTCGATTGGGCGTTTATTTCTAGCAATTTATAGCATCGCTTGCAGAGAGGGCTCTGCAAGCGTTTTAGAAAAAAGTTCTGGATTTGATTTAAAATTCTCCCAGGTGGGTTATTTGGGGCGCTGATCAAGAAATCTAGGGTTTATTTGTGGATTTTCCAAGTTTTTGACTAAATTCGTTCAAAGCCTTCAATCGGGGGAAAATTCGAGGGCAAAATGTGACTTCTGACGAGTTCCGGAACGCTACAATAGAAATGGCTCAAAATGTTGCTTCATGGGTTATTTGGAGTGCTAAACACGAATCTGGAGTTCGTTTATCGATTTTTGACAGATTACGGTACATTAAGGCGGGTATACGGTAGTTTGGTCAAGGTCTCAGATTTGTCTCAAAATTTGTGTACGGGGGTTATTCGGGGTGGTGAATACAAATTTAACGTCCGTTCGCCGACTTTCAGAACACTAAGGTAGGTTTTGCCTCCTAAATGACATGGTACCTACGGTAAGCTAGAGCGAACCTCAGATTTTCGACAAACGGACTCCAGATTAGTGTTCACCACCCTAGGTTGCCTCTACATACACGTTTTGAGCAAAATCCGAGAGAATTTTTTGAACTCCCCAAAAATTGTATGATGGGGTATCCTTACCTTTTCGCAAGCTTGAAACACGCCTATACTTCTTAAAAACTGCAGCTCAGAGCGGGATAGTGCACAGTCTTGCTATCGAGCCACAAGGGATTCTAACAATACTAATCGTTTTCGCGAATTGGTTTACCACTGAAACTACTCGCCTTGTTAGTTACTTTTAACTTCTTAAACTCTCGGCCCAATACATGTTTTTTTTGCACCGCGACCTGTTTTCTTAGCACCGCAATCCCTTTTCCATTGCACCCCCTTACACATCCTCCTCTCTCTGCACTGACAATCAGTACTTCCACTTCTCCTTGTTATTGGAGAGAATCTTCCTGAACAACTCATCGCTCAAATTTTTTTTGTATCTTCTCGTTTGACCTGAAAATCTCGGAATCGCTTTGACTTGTCTCTTTCTTCTCATAACTCTTGCGTCGTCCCATTCTCCCATTGCGCTCACCATGCTGTCCCAGTCTTGCTACCCACAATATTCGACGAAGCTGCGCATGCTCCTAGAGAGGTGTCATTCACTCCCTACAATGCGGTGCACGCTTTTCCATTAGTGCTAATCACTCCCAATGGCGCTGCGCACGCTTCCCGTAAAGAGTCATTCATACTTTCCCCGCCGAGCGGCGGGGCACAGACAGTGCATTTCAGTAATATTGATCAAGCGGCGCGGCCCGATCAATATTATAGGATTGCACTTCGCCGCGCTGCTCGTCGGCGAAAGTATAAACGATGCTTAAGGCGCTACTCGCTTTTCACGACGCGGCATGCGTTCTACATGCTGCTCTACTTACTTTCTACGTCGCGGCGCACGTTCACCATGAAGTGCCCTTCATTATCCACGACGCGGCGCACACCTCTGAGAAATGCTAGAATCTTTTCAAAATACGGCCGCCTAAGAAGCGGTACTTGCTTTTCGCGATGTGGGTCGCGCTCGCGATAAAGCGCCATTCACGTTTCATAGTTCTGCGCACGCTTTTGAAAGCTTCTCGAAAGCGATTCTCGTTGTGCCCCATATAATGTGCAACTTATTTTTCACGACGCAACGCACGCTGCCTATGAAGGTCCGCTCGCATTTTACGCCGCGGCGATAGCTTCACATGAAGGGGTCTGCAGAGTTGCAGAGACCGGCAAGCGGTCGCCGAGCGTTAGCCTTGACGCAGCGACAAAAACGTTTCGAAACGTTATCGTCGCGGCGTCGATTGCCGCTCGTTGGCAGTGATGAAGGGCCATCGCGGCGTCAGTACACTCTGCGGTACCCCCTCGTCGTCCTTCACGCCGCGTCGGTCGTCATCGTCGCCGAATGTAATCAATATTACATCACCCAGTGCTGTTCGTCGCTGTGAGCAACGCCGCGACTTCAACTCTGCGGACCCCTTTAGGCTCAATTCACTTTCCACGACGCCACACACACTTCTCGTGAAGCACTACTCGCATTGCGTGACGCGGAGCGTGCTCCCAAATGAGAGTCACTCACTCGGTATGACACAAACCATCCTCAAACCTCACTCACTTTCCACAACGCTGCGCGCGCTCCTACTGAACTACTACCTACTATTCATGACGCTATGTGCTCTACTCTTCTCCCCTTCTCGTTTTCCACGACACTATGCACACTCCTCCTCAGCCCCTATTCACGTCATGGGCTGAACAGAATGGGCATTGCGGTGCAGCGCACCTCATGATGAGATGACGTATTGATCCGTCGCCGCGATCTATCGCTAGGCGTCGTGTATACTTCCGCCGCCGAGCGGCGTGGCAAAGCGCAATCCTATAAAATCGATCGTGCCGTGCCGCGTGATCGATATTAGGGGTCGTTTATACTTCCGCCGCGGCGCGGCGCGGCGAGATGCAATACAGCCGTATCGATCAAGCGGCGCCGCCTCGCGGCGCCGCGAGGCGTTTAGAGTTTTTCTGCTCGAAATCTTCCAACGGCGCCGCACGCGGCCGCCGCCTGGGTGCTGCCGGGCCGCCCGGGGAGAGGAGGCGGCGCGGCAGCAACATCAATCTCTAACATCAAATGCTTTTTTGCTGATATTTCATATACATTCTCAATTTGGTTCCTCTGATTGATCGCTAAAATTTCTTCCGAGGTCCTGGAAGTTGTTTAGAGTAGGCTGGGTTGTGAGTTCTTTTTTTTTTGCTCTTAAAATAATGTTTCTAAAGAGAAAATTTTTCGGAAGACTATCTGCTTTCGAGTGCGGTGTTATGATACAATAGATTATGAATGTTTCTTTTGCAGAAGAAATCACTCATTACAATTGACCTTGTGCTATGTGAGAGCTACTCCAGGCTGTGTTTAGCGTCATTCTGCGACTTCGCCGCGTCACTTCGTCGCAGCTCGATTATACATCATAGTGGCGCGATTTTCAAGAGGCGCGGCGCGCCGCGCCGCCTCACTTTTCGCCGCGCCGCTCCGCGGCGGAAGTATAAACGGCCCCTTACAGAAATGCACTGTGCCGCGCGGCGGTGGGAGTTTAAACGACCCCTTACAGATATGCACTGTGCCGCGCCGCTCGGAGGCGGGATTATAAACTACCCCATATGGCATAAGGTCGCGCTGCGATGATTGTAATTAAATGTACAAACAGCAGTAAAATAGCGTCCTCCATTATCTCGAACAGCTTCCGTGAACAGTTTCCAAACGTCTAGGAAGTAACAGAGAAAGTTACTCACTTTGTAAGCTTTTTTTGATGACGACGTCCCACCCAATGCTCCAGACGATTATTTTCGTTTGTGCCAAGTGTACAGTGGCAGAGTTCACAGTAGTAACCATTTTGCACCGCCTGAAAACTAGGGTAATAAAATACCGCTACCCAAGCTCAGCAAAATCGAATCACTAGGAGCGTACACGTCCACAACGCGTTGCAAAATTATACTCCAATTTTTTGGTTCTGAACTCCGTGTGATTTGAGTTAACAAATGGTGAATTCCCATCGACGCTGCACTTTCGAAAACCTCCGAGTACAAATCTACATCAAATTGAATCAACAATTCGGATGATGCATAAGTTTCCGGACTTTTCACATCTTTTGAATAAAAAAAATATTTCGAAAACAAACTAGGCTCACCCAACAAAATAGTTTCCATTCAAGGATCCTCCGCCACCGATTGGGCAAATCATGATTTCCCGACGCGTAGAACTCTGGCTTTTTCGAGTCGAAGTATTCTTCTAAGGCCATTTTGACTTCGTCATCGTTAGTGAACTGTTTTCCATCCAGGAAGTGCTGTATCGAGCGGAACAGATGGTGGTCAGAAGGGGCAAGATCTGGGCCATATGGAGGGCGAAGAAGAACTTCCCAGCCCAGGTCCAGTAGTTCCTGTCGGGTTATCCGAGATACGTGTGGCTGAGCATTGTCGTGAAAAAGGCGAGCAGAAACTGCTGGACCTGAGCTGGGAAGTTTTTCCTTACCCTCCATATAGCCCAGATCTTGCCCCTTCCGACTACCATCTTTTCCGCTCGATGCAGCACTTCCTGGATGAAAAACAGTTCTTTAACGATGACGAAGTCAAAACGACCTTAGAAGAATACTTCGATTCAAGACAGCCAGAGTTCTACGCGTAAGGAATTCATGATCGAACCCATTCGGTGGCTAAGCATCTTTGAATCTGATGGAAATTCTTTTGTTGGGTGAGCCTTGTTTGTTTTTGAAATAAATGTTTTTTATTTAAAGTCGTGAAAAGTCCGGAAACTTTTGCATCGACCTAATCGTAAGAAACCGACACCGGAAGGTGCCGAACACGGCTGTTGCAAAATTATATGACACAGCTGACGTTCACGCGAAATTTTCAATTTCTCCGCTTCTGTACTGGCGCATTCATAATACGAACCACCTGAATAACACGTTGATACAGTGCGTATCCGCCTCAAGAAAGCGCACGCAAAAGTTTCTTTGAGCGGAAACTTCTCTAGGTCTCGGTAGTCATACCTATAGCAACACACTCCAAGCTCTCATAACGATGTCCACACAAACTTTAATCCATTAGCACTGACACCATTCACCTCCGCGCACCCGAAAACCTTTGTTCACCAAATTTCACAGAAAACAATCAAGAAATAAGATGTATTTTTTTCGGTTTCAAACGTATTAAGGATGGAGGCATGTATTATCAACGCGTTTCTATCACGCCACGTGGATCCATTCTCTCTGAGATCAAAAATGCTCAGATACTTGCCCTGGACAAGGTTAGTCTGAGTATCAGGAGAATGGCGGAGCAACAACATCATCAATTTACAACTGTCTACTAATTTCTTCATCATTCGGAGTTATATGGTGCGAGAGAAGGCACTGGCCGGCCCAGAAAGCTGTCTGCTAATGAGGAACGTCAGGATGACACGTGCTCAACTCGACCATGTCCATCAGCCCGGTCCGAGCCGAGCTTTCGATATTGGTATCCAGAATGGCCACAAGGAAGACGATCAACTGCAACCCAAGTATATGGCATTCCCTTATGCGTCCAGCACCGCGCCCCACAGCACGGCATAATACCGCACGGCGCCAGTTAGCAGAGAAGAACATTGCGACTGACTGGTCTATGATGAGCAGACATTGTCCTCAGGATTCATTTAAAGGCATTGGACACGATGAAAAACGTTATCGAAAAAACTACAAAAATCAGCTTAGATATAAAACAGCTCAAAAACTATGAGGGTAGTGCGGTGAAAAACGGGCTAGAATTAGAGTTATTAGGACCCTAAACTTCCAGTTCGTGCACACGTGCACAGAAAGATCACAGTCTCATGCCAAACAGTCAAAAATCATTGACACTAAGAGGAAGAAATAAATGCAAATTTACCTAATAAAACAGTTGAACAACGAAAGCAAGCACTTCAACCAATGTTTTTGACTAGATGTGTACACAAATCCGGAAGTTCATTGATTGAAACTCAAGTTCAAGCCAGCTGATATTCTTGATATTAGAGATCATCGATGCCGACGATGGGGGGTGGACTCGTTCACCATCAAAAGACAAGAAAGTTCAGGCTTCGAATTTGGCCCAGAACAGCGTTTTTTTTCGCGAATTTTTCTCATAGGTCCCACTACTCGAGACCCAGAAAAGGGTTCAGAGAGGAAAAGAAGACGAGCATATTTGTGCACGACCACTGCCTTTAAGTGAACATTGTGTTCAGGTTACCTTTTCGGTTATGTAAAGGTTCCAGTTGGATGGACCGGACAGGAACGCACACTACTAGCGAGATTTAGGAGCCGAGGTTTTTCGGCAAGCGGAATTTCGGTGGAGGCAGTCTCATAGTATGGGGTGACCTCCATGCATACGGTGTGCTGCAAGTACTCTCAGATTCCAGGGGGACTTGTAGACTACTACACGACTACTCCCCGACCAACATCGCCCCAAGTCCCTTCATTATGGAACGAAATGGAGGAGAGATGGAACAGTGAAATGAGGGAACTATGAAACCCGCAAAATTTCCACAGCGCAGCGGATATGGAATCATTGTGAAACAAATCAGGGATCCCGCTGACGAATCCCGGGATCGACATTGGCGAGATAATAGCCTGAGGCTTTTCTAAAAGGCCATTAGCCTCAGTACCGCCCAACTCTTCATGCTCGTCGGGGTAATCTTGAATCAATTATTAAGCTGTACATTAACTCACCAGCTGTATAAGAGAAAACGAGAGAGAACGTACTTTGAAGTGGTCGAACATTACGCGAACGCTGGAGGATGGAGTTTTCGCTTTAGTCTTGCTTCTAAAACTACCAAAAAATGAGGAAGCTATACATAAATTTGTTGCAGCAAACGTGTCTACCTGTGCTGTGGACTGGTGGCGGAGCGAAGATCGATACTGCTGTTCATGCTCTCGTCGGACCAGAAAAGGAAAAATATTAAAATACAATCTAGCGCAAAGTTGAGGCACCTATGTCTCAGAATTTCTCATTCTCAGCAATTTCTCACAGACAAGGGGATGACTAAACCACGCCTTTCGCCAGAACTGCCCTTACAGCCGTCTCAGGCTATTCTCGGCCCTGAGCCGCCTCACAGTTTTGCTCGTAATCCCGATCTGTGGGTCTCTTGCTGTTGCTGTCCACTCCAATGTCGTTGGTTTCGAGCCGCTGCTGCTGCTCTCCGGACAGCAACAGCAGTGGACCGAAGATTGGGAGGAGCCGAAATTTTAAGCGGCTCCGATTCCTGCTCAATGCGGATCGCTCCAACAATCGTTTCACGTGTTTTTTTGTGATCGACTACCTCCCGAGTAGACATGGAAACCCCATCCGAGCTGCCCAAGTAGCACTGAAAAAGTTATGAACCAAAGCTCATACGCCGGAAGGGGCGAACAGAGCTTCACAAGCGAGCGAGCCTCCGAGCACCGACGCTTGCCCCCCCCCCCCCAAAGGGTGGAAGCAATCGTGTGTTCCAAACTCTGAAGAGGAGGGAGAAACGGGAGAGACGCAGCCAGTGGACTGTCGCTAGCCCCGTGTTGCGTTTAAAGGCAGTGGTCGCGATCAAATATGCTTGTCGTCTTTTTCTCTCCAAATCCTTTCCTGGGTTTCGAGTAGTAGGACCTATAAGAAAAAATCGCCAAAAAACTACTGTTTTGGGCCGAATTTGAAACCTGAACTTTCTTGTCTTTTGATGGTGGACGAGCCCTCTCCACATCATCGGCATCGATGACCTCTTATATCAAGAACATCAGCTAGCTTGAAATTGAATGTCAATCAATGAACCTTCGAATTTATGTACACATCTAGTCAAAAACATTGACTGAAGTGATGCTTTCATTATTCAACCGTTTTTATTCGTTAAATTTGCATTTATTTCGTCCTCTGAATGTCGATGATTTTTGACTGCTCGGCATGAGACTGCGATCTGTTTCGTCATCGCTGTGCACGTGTGCACGAACTAGCTTCTTTGGGCCCTAGAAACTCTATTTGTAGACCGTTTTTCATCGCGCTACCTTCATAGTTTTTCAGCTGTTTTTGATCTAAGTTGATTTTTGTAGTTTTTTCGATAACGTTTTTCATTGTGACCACTGCCTTTAATCAGAAACAGCGCTCCTCCCCCTTCTCACCCGCCTCTTCAGTGGTCGGAATAAACGATGGCCACCCCCCCCCCTAAACGATGAGGCGAGCGTAGAAGCGATAAGTTCGATAGATCGATGGCCAGCCGTTACTGCCTCGTAGGCCTTCCATCATTGCCTTGAAGCTCTGCCATCACTACCTTGAATCCCAGCTGTCACTTACCTAGAGCACTAACGTCACTCCCCCCCTCCCAATATTTTTGGAGGGGAGCAGCTTCCGCTCCCCTCCAAAAATATTGGGACCCAAAGTTTTTTTTTCACTTTTGCAGGGTTGGTTGATCGCCTATCCTTCAAGCAGAGGCCGGATTCATCAAAGCATTTCCCATGGTAGGTTAGCTTTATCGGGTAACCACAACCGTTAACAGTTATTCAAAGGCTTGCTGGCACACTGATAACCATCGCGGTAAGCCGATAACGCTAAAGCCCCATTCATAGCTAGTCGCTTTGACTTGAAGTCGAAGCGATCAACAAAACTGCCGCGATTTGAAATCGCTGGACGAATCGCTTCCATCATGGAGGCGAAGCGATTAGTCGAAGCGACCTAACAAAAACGACTAGTCTTCGTACGATGATGGAAGCTCTGATGATCTCTTTATTGCGGCGGTAAGCTTTCGGCTATAAAGCCGTCATCAGACCTTGAAATTTTTTTTCTTCACCATACATAGTTCAACACAAAATACAACATATTAGGTAAACACGAACCAGGGTTCCCTTGACGGTTGGACTGGCTGCTGAAGCCCCAGGCGCTAAAGGGATGATGTATGATAAACGACCCAGCGAGGAAAATCATGAAGTGCTCACCCCACTTGATCGAATGCGAGTTACGAATAAGGCTGACTGCGGGTGCCCAGGAGTTGTTGCGATTAGAACTTACTGGATTAGCCTAAGAAGGTCATGCAGCTCCTCTCTGGCATTGATTTCCGGTTGCAGTCGCCGGATTTCACGCGCTTCCATCACTTTTCGCTCCAAGGGTCGCACCAGATGTCGATGGAGAACCGACACTTCAAAGGAAGGTGGGCCTTCGTTACAGTGTCTCACGTTGCGGTGCTTAGCGAAACTGCTGTTCGGATAAGCAGCAGGATTCGCCAAGGCTCTTCTATGCTCATCCAAGCGTAACCTCAGGGGTCTCATCGTTTCACCCACATACTTCTCTCCGCATGCTTGACAGGTGATCAAGTATACCGTCCCACGTAATTCACATACTTTCCGAGAGGTGCAGTATCGACACAAAAACGACTAGCTATGAAATACCCCAGTCGCTCGGCGATCGCGTCTGAAACTGCAAACTGTTCCAAACCGTCGCGGCTCAGTGCAAGATCTGTTGACGCGACGGGTTTTGTAACTGTTGGCAGTGCCGCGACTAGTCGAAGCGACCAGCTATGAAAGAGCCTTAACTTACCATCGAACATGCTTTGAAGAATCCGGCCTCAGAACGTTTCAGGTGAAGGTGATTAATAACTGTCCACTCTCAGATCAATTAAAGGCAGTGGTCGCGATAAAACATGCTTTTCTTTTCCTCTCTGAACCCTTTTCTGGGTTTGGAGTAGTAGGACCAATGAGAAAAAAAAACGCGAAAAAACCGCTGTTTCGGGCCAAATTTGAAGCCTGAACTTTCTTGTCTTTTGATGGTGGACGAGCCCACTCCACATCATCGGCAGCGATGATCTCTGATATCGAGAACATCAGCTGGCTTGAAATTGAATTTCATTCAATAAACATCATCCTTCGAACTCATCTTGTCAAAAACATTGACTGGAATGCGTTTCATTCGTCAACTCTTTTCATTACGTAAATTTGAATTTATTTCTTCCTCTGAATGTCGATGATTTTTAACTGCTCGGCATGAGGCTGCGATCTTTTTCTGCGCCGCTGTGCACGTGTGCACGAACTGGCATCTTTGGGCACTAGAAACTCAAATTATAGCCCGTTTTTCCCCGCGCTACTTTCATAGTTTTTCAGCTGTTTTCTATCTAAGCAGATTTTTATAGTTATTTAGATAACGTTCTTCATCGCGACCACTGCCTTTGAGAAAGGTTTTCCTCAGGGTGTATCTTCGTTACTTTTTAATCCATATACAGCTGATCTTCCGTCCATTTTTGATAATACACCAATAGTAAGCAGTTTCCTGATAATCTCAAGATCTGTGCGAACTCAGCGATAAAAATTGGCCAAGAATTCAACAAGGTAATGATTTCGCTCACGATTGGGCCATTAGGTGGCAACTACCCTTAGGCCCTGAGAAGACTAAATTTATGGCATGTTATTATTGATGAATGACGGAAAAACTATTGAAATAACGGAATGACGGTTCTTTTTGTATTGAGTAGGAAGCGGGCGAGTTTTATCGCATTGGCTGTAATAGTGAAGCTAGCGACAAGGTGGTCACGATAACTACGATGATGCTCAGGACTTAAAGGAAGTGATCGCGATCAAATATGCTTGTCGTATTTTTCTCTATAAACCCTTTTCTGGGTCTCGATTAGTAGAACCTATAAGAAAAAATTGCGAAAGAACCACTGTTTTGGATCAAATTAGAAGCCTGAACTTTCTTGTCTTTTGATTGTGGACGAGCCCACTCCACATCATCGGCATCGGTGACCTCTTATATCAAGAACATCAGCTGGCTTGAAATTGAATTTCAATCAAAGAACCTTCGAATTTATGTACACATTTAGTCGAAAACATTGACTTGAGTGCCTTCTTTCATTGCTCAACTGTTTTTATTGGGTAAATTTGCATTCATTTCTTACTCTGAATGTCGATGATTTTTGACTGCTCGGCATGAGACTGCAATCTTTTTCGTCAGCGCTGTGCACGTGTGCACGAACTGGCTTCTTTGGGCCCTAGAAACTCTAATTCTAGCCCGTTTTTCACCGCGCTACCTTCATAGATTTTCAGTTGTTTTCGATATAAGCTGATTTTTGTAGTTTTTTTGATAACGTTTTTCATCGTGACCACTGCCTTTAAAGGCATCGTACAAGATGAAAACCATACTTGGGTTTTTGACTTTCTCGTGTTTTAATATCCCTATAGTGACTGAAGGTTGTAAAAAGCCCCCTCAAAAACGTCAACTTTTCAAGAAAATCCTACTTCAAGAAAGCTTGAAACAAATTTGAAGTTCCCGCCGACATCAACTTGAGATAGTTGCGCGAAGAACGCAAGGAACACTTTACGATTCGTTCCTTGGCGCAGCGTTGGAAGCAATTAACCGAGGACGCCATTAAGACGAGCCATCGATTTTTCCTGAATGAAACTAAAAAGGGTTATTAACCTGCTGCGTCCATTGCTGTCACCTGCTTTCGAACGATGTCGAACGTGAAATCGAGTGGCGTGTGCATTGCGCCCTACGACACGTCAACGCACGATCGCCGGCAGCGACCACGGAGTTTTGTTCCTTGTAATCCGGCCCCCAAACCCAAGAAGCCCTTTTGAGGTAAGCAAATCTTCATTCAGAGGCGATTTTGAAACTCCAAACTTTCTGAGTGGCATTGTTATGACCCATTTGTCCGACTGAACGCAAAAGCTGGAATTCGGTTTTCATAATGTACGATGAATCTAAGATTTACACTGAAATTTGGTATATAACTCGAGAAACACCAGATCTTTTTCGCCGTAGAAAGAAGCATTAAAGGCATTGTCGCTCCGCTGCCATTTTTATCGATTGCTAGCCCGTTTTCGCTGCTCTCCTTGACCCTATGCCCTCCAGCACCTGACAGTAAATGTAGTGCTTCACACTGAGAACTCGAAAACGAGATTTATCGTAAACAGTGCCTTAAAATAGCAATTAATTCATGCTTTCAAACGGTGTAACACACTTCGCCGAAAAACCGACGCAGAAAGTCGAAAAAAAATCATTTGGATCGAGTGGTGGAAACTTTTGCCTCAACCTAATATGAATGCGCAAATCTGTGGTTGTGCTTGTATTCCATTACTTTTCAGTCGTGAGAATAGTAGTAGACAAGAACTTATCGAGGGATTTTTTCCAATTTTTATAAAATCCGGTTTCATTCCATATTCAATTTGTTATTAATTTATAACTCCAACTACTTTACTCTCACTCGTTTGCTTTCTTTCTATATACATTTCATATTGTTTTTATTGAAATATTTTTTCATTATATTACTTAGTGATGTTTTTATTACATTCTGTTATCCGTAATCAGGGTCATTGAAAACCACTATACGCTCATGGAAACACATGCAAAAAAACATTATCCCATTGACCCAAGAATTACAACTCCTTCAAAGAAATCGAGCTGGCGGATGAGTCGCCTTTGGTATCCTCTGTTTCGGAGACGAATTTAGTTTGTTTCTTCGCGTGCTTAAGTGGAGCAATATGTGAGACAGCGAGAAAGTGTGGGGAGAAGGAGACACAGAGCACGCGCGCATACGTAGGCGATCGACAGCAGTAAATTTCACTCCGAAATAGAGGATACACGACATTTGAGTATTCAATTTGAACAAAGGATTAATAGGACATTTACAAGCATGAGCAGCCAACTGCGAACCCCTGATGACAAATAATTTATGACGCAGTTGAATTACACACACAAAATCAATGACAAAGTAAAAATCATTCTCACCTTGAAGGACCGAACACAGAGTTTTGAGCTTCCTGGAATGGAAATATATTTGGAAGTGGCAGGTTTTACATAAGTTGTACCCTTTACCTCGAAGCCAAATATAATGTGTGCCATGGAGGACACGCTCTCGGAGCACGTGAAGTATCGGGTTCGAAGGCCGGGATCTTTTTTCCAGCGACCAGTGACATTGCGTATTAGGCGTCGTTTAGGGGTCGTTTATACTCCCGCCGCCAAGCGCCGCGTCGTAATGCATTTCTATAATATTGATCACGCGGCGCGGCACGATCGATATGATAGGATTGCACTACGCCGCGCCGCTCGGCGGTGGAAGTATAAAAGACACCTTACACTCCCGCCGCCGAATGGCGCGGCACAGTGCATTACTGTAATATTGATCACACGGCGCGGCACGATCGATACTGTAGTATTGCACTCCGCCGCGCCGCTCGGCGGTGGAAGTATAAACGACCCCTTAGGCGGCATTCAGAGTTTTCGCGGAGCGAAGCGGTGGTATATGTCAGTGCGACGCGAGAATCGCGTCGCGTGGCAATTCAGGTAAGAACGCTGCGCGAACGAATGCTGGGTGGTTACGCGCAATTGCTTGCGTACGCAATTTCGCGTATACAAGAGGCAACAGTTTTTATCTAAAGTTAGCAAGAGTTCTTCCGTGTTTGTTTGAGTGCAAGTGATTCTTAATATGTTCATTTTATTGTTTTCACTGTGAGATATAGATGAGTTAATGAAAAAGCCCTGCGGAAAACCAGCACCGAGCTTGCCTTGGCTCGACAGCCATCGCGTCGCGTTGTATTGCAACGCGACGCGGATCGACGCGGAGCGATCGTCACTTGCGCGTCAAATCCGATACATCTCGCCACTTCACTATGAACACCTAGAGACGACGCGACACGACGTCGCTTGATCGATACGTAGGCTAATTATACCGTCGCGTCGCCCCACGAATGAGCTCTGAATGCCGCCTAAGGGAATTGGATTTTCGGTCGATATGGATGGTAAAGATTGTGTCGGGCCGCCCGTCGTTGGAAGATGATCCCAGCCAAACGAGCTTCTTCGGCCCGCCCCTGATCAGCTGATCATGTGGGTTTTTTTTCCTTGATTGCTTTTTGCTTTTCTCAATTTGTATGTCTTTTCCAATTGTTTCAAATCTTTATAAGTTATGTTTGTTAAATAGGCTTCGTTTGTTGGAGATTTTCAATTAGGAATAACGGGAAACTTATGCAACTAAGACGTTTGGAATGATATTCATTTCGCACTGTTGCTGAACTCGATCCTATTTTATTTATTGTTATTGACCCTTGACTTCTATGGCAACTTTTTCATTGATCATAGACTTCACCCTAATTTTTTAAATGAAACCTTAAAACATCGAGACTTTGAACACATATTCGTATTTAGGACAACACAGAAAAATGTTATCAACCAAATCGGAATACCCTAAAAATTGCCTGATGGGCATCCTAACTTTTTCGCCCAACTTAGTAAACCCGCTTACCGCCGGTTCGGAGATCTCCGTAACAACTAAAAACTTGGAGTTGGAAAATTTCTCACAAGCAAACCTAATTAGAGCATCTTTAAGCAAACAGCTGGGTTATTCAAAAAGCATCCTTATTGAGGTGCTCATATGCACGACCAGACTTCGCTCCCGCCAGGCGCGACATCATCAAGTAAAAAGTGGTTCCGCACCGATAGCAGACAAATTATGCTCACCTTTACTTGATATCCCCAGGCAAGAAGATCTGAACCGGCGTCGCCAATAGTACGAGATAATGCTTCGAAATCTGTGAAAGAATACTTGTTAAAAAAGCGAATTCCTATACACCAGAAACATTAAGAGACTCACGTCTTAAATTTTTGAACCTTAGTGTAAATATGCTTGCAGCATCAAAACGCTCTGTGGTGCCCCTCGTCGCCCTTCACGCTGCGATGGTCGCCGAATGTGATCGGTATTGCATCACCCAGCGCTGTTCGTCGCTGCTACGAGCATCGCGGCGACTTGGACTCTGCAGGCCCCTTATAGTAATTCTACTGCGGCCTGCTGCTCACTATGAAATGGATGAGTGAAGAGATCAGACACGGGAGAATTCTCCGTGGACCGTCCTCGAGTGCACATACGAATCAGATGTTTTTTATACAACAAAATCTAACAATAATCCAAGCGAAAGAGGTTTGGTTGGCGTCAGAAACGTTCCAACAAAAAGGGAACAATAGGTAAGTAGATTGAGGAGAGTCTACAAAAAGTGAACAATATTCTCTGAGAGAGTAATTTTCTTGGTGAACACTTCTTAACAGCGAAACAAACCGTTGCAGGTGTTCTACACGGAAGCTTTCTGTGGTTCCAATAATGGTCTTGATTACACGCAAGAACCGTTTAAACGTATGTGCATGTAAACCTAACTCTTACCATCAGAATAGAAGATGACGTCGCTTAAAGACTTAGACAGATGGTTAGGTCTTGGCTCTAAGGAGAAGCAAAACTTATAAAATAGAAATACAGCATTAAGCAAG